>JAEQBH010004225.1:0-52710 GCA_016808115.1 Tetrastigma voinierianum | reverse complement strand
AAATTCAACTAAGCCGGGTTTCTAAATTATCATTACAATTAACTAGAGTTCTCGATCAAAAGAACTATCAGAACTGGAATGGAAGTTCAATTCCAAAATTTGTTTGACTTCAAACGAACCAGAAGTAATTTGAAGAAAATAACATTCCGCACTAGCTTCAACTTCAACAACTAACATCCGTATCCAAATCAAATGAAATAACAATCTACTCTAATCTAATCTAAAATAACAAAGAAACAAAGAAAAAGAAACAAAATAAAATTAAAATACATCAGCCTTCTGGCCACCTGCACTTCTCGCCTGAAACGCCAAGAGCCGCTCCTTCGTAGCGTACCGCCATTTATAGGGTTCCAGTTGGGCCCTAACTTCGATGCATTGCGGTCAAAACAACCGCCCATTTGTTTGTTCATGTCGCCGACTCCATTCAGGTGTCGCGATATTGACTTTGATGTCGCGACCTTTCCTTTGGCTCGCGACTTTATCCGCATGTGAGTTGTTTTGGTGTCGCCGACCTTCTTACACGTCGCTGACTCAATGTCTCCTACGGCGAGCCCTTCCTCGATGTCGCAACTTCACATTACACGCCGCGACTCTCGCTTTTTCTCGCCAGAGCTATTTTTAGGTCGCGACTTCAATCATACGTCGCGACTTCACTGTTCTTTTCGTCTGTCGTAGAAGCTTTTATTTGGTCGCGACTTGCCTTTAACATCCCTTGACTCTTTCTATGTCGCGACCTTGATTCTTTGTCGCGACATCAATTGTTCAATCACTCATCCATTATTCCCAAAGTAGGTTCATCTTTTGGTCGCGACCTCTGAATGACGTCGCGACCTTAATTCCTTGTCATTGTCTCTAATACCCACTCTAGGAACAATTCCCCGACTACAGAAGATGTTCACAATTCTTCTGTGATGTCGCGACTTCGATGTTCGCCTTCTTGAAATTTTATGTCGCGACTTCTAGTCTGTGTCACGACCTCCATGTCTACTCCTAAGCCTCACCTCGTCGACCGGCGTGTCGCCACATCATGTCCGATTCTTCATTAATATGGTCACCAATTTTGGAGTTTCATAATTCAGATTCTTCATTACCGCCAAGGTTCGCGACATCGCCCTTCTTCAAAAATTGGGTCGCGACTTTTACTTTGCTAAGGCCAGCATGGCTTTGCGCGACCTTGTCGACTCGCGGCGGTCGACACACCTATCATTAGAAATGATGTCACACACGCTCGACGACCACATCATCCGTCGTCACTCAACTCGGCATCACGGACTCACACCACTCGCTCGTCAATGGTTGATGTCGGATCTGAACGCAGAACTCCACTCAACGCGATTTAAATCTGGGATTTGACTTAATCACAGCTCGATTTAGATTTTTATTAAAATTTATTTCACATCCCAGAACAATTTGACTACTAATGGTTCTCGTTAAACAATCCTGGAACATTATTCTATTATAACTCAAATGGATTTAAAATCATGAGCTTTTGATCACTCATCATCCGCATGGAATGTAATCATGAGTAGATCCCCACAGCTATGCCTCGCAGAGCCTTTTAACCCATCAAATTGATCTGTAACACTTTAACCTTAGTATCCACTTCCTCTTGCACCTCCTGTCGAACCTCGCCCTGAGTCGCCACAGCTCAAGATCATTCCCTCGATGAGCATGCGTGAAATTGGCAAGATGAGCCACTGTATACCAAGACTACCTAATTCGATATGAGTCATTGTATGCTTTTTTATTAGCTACCACAACCGTAGTATGTCAGGATCTTCGTCGATAGATGCCGTGTTCTTCCCTCGAACCTTCATCCAAATTGTGACTCATCCGCTGTATTTCTTGATGCACAACTTTGACAAAATTTGAATAGATATTCAAACAATATATGAATGTATAATAAAAAAAACTTGAAGTAATCTAATATACTTTTAATTTATTTACCCCGATTTGGCGAGCCCTCTCGTCAACCCATAGATGAGTGGTCTTAGAAGTATGTAATTGTTGATGGATCTGGATAAAGGATGGCTTCTTCCCAGTCTCTTTCTCCTATATAGAAATATTAGTAAAATTAAAAGATATATTTCGTTATGATCTACAAATCAAAAATAAAATTAAAGTAAGAGTTTTAAGTAATTACAATCCTCCTTAACATGCTCGAATGAAATGGAACCCCCAATGTGTCTTGAAGGTCCCGGTCTGGTCCAAATTTCTTCTCTGGCTCGGCTGCCTCGTAGACATTCTCGACCCCGAGCCTCGAAACTCTACAAGCACTCCCATGCTTCATCTCCACCCACCTGCATGGACTCCGTAATATACACGGTCTCCCATGTTTCTCCACTTATTCAAACATTCAGATATTTCAGACTTGGCAAGCACCTCCCAAGTGCTTTGATGATACCCACAATCTCGACATCCCATGAGAAATATTTCTATAAAGAAAGTTAATGGTTACTCGTATAAGTACGAAATAAATGTTAAAATAATTAATAATGAGATTTCTAAGGAAATTTTGATAGAGTTACCTCTGTACTGGCAATAATCCAACCTGATAAAACAAACATATTAAGTGCTTGCAATATAATAAGACACTTATATAATACTTCTCAACTAATCCAACAACATTTCAACCAACAAACACAACACTTCATTTATTCAATTTGTCATGTACACATTTTACATATAAAGGCTATAAGTGAATGAGTTATACCTTGAACTCTTCCCAATAAAAGCATTTTATCTCTTTTGTGATGGTGCTCCATTTATACCCTTCAATGTCAACCCGTCCGAAATTGGAGGTGATGCAAGACGCATTAATTTAAGAGACTGACAAACCTAAAAGCATGCAAATATCAATTTTCACACATAAAAAAAAATTTAAGAACAATAATCTAAAAATATCAATCTATTATGTTCATTTACCTCCCATTTCACAATCAACTAAGTCCTACCGTATACAGGTCACAAGTGTAGAAATGGTCGATGATGTAGACCCAACTGGTAGTAAAGGCGTGGTCGCAGCTTGTGTCGATGAAGTCAAATGCACCGAAGATGATTCCGTAGATGGTCGTATGGAGGTATGCAATTCCTCTAGTGGAGTGGTACTGGCTAGACCTTCTGCATGGGATAATGTACCCCCGTGATGTCCTCCCTATCCTTTACTGCGACCTCCCCCCTCATTTGATCCTCAACCTCGCATGTTTGGAGTAAGGTATATAAACATGTTAGTACAAGTTTATGAAATAAATAAATAAATAAAACATATGTGAAAATTTATGAACGTGATGTAAATCACCCACTAATCATTATCATTATCATCCGTTCTTCTCGAATCGCATCCCAACTCGTATTCAAATTCCGCTTCATTCTCCATTTCGCTCTCGACCAATCAATTTGTATTACGCTTCCATCAGATGACCAAGGACATTGGTTCATCGAGACAACTCCTATTGCATGAAATTGCATAGCATCCTCTTTGAAACGGTCATTTCTCGGGGTGGCGGATGAATTATCTGCATGATCGAGGAATTTTGCCAACAGCCGCAGCTTTTATTTTATTAAGAATTAGCTCAACACTTGCGTTAAATCTGCAAAGCACGACATTCATCAATATTTTGTTCAAAATAACCATAGAACATAACCGAATTATCTCTCGAAAATTCAGCTTGTCTATTATAGTTATTATATACAAGAACTAAGATTCTATGTCTAACTATATTCCCATTTTGAAATAAAGTACAATTGACAAAACCAAATATCTACTTACTTATAGGTTCTCTTGAACAAATCCTCACGTCTAGAACAAGAAAATGAAGAAATTCCTCTGTTTTTATGTATGATATCTTCAATTTATGCTTTTCTTTTTGCTTTTGAAATGGCTGACACTAATCTGGGAATAAAAAATAACAAACACAAAAGAATTCAAATGCCTCCATTGATTGAAGTATAAATTAATTCATCATATTCACTGTATGAAGTGAAAAAAAATCTGGAAGAACACAAAGTCGACACTGACCCTAGAGAGGAATAAATGACAAGATCATAATAACCATAAAAGCAAGAAGTACCCATTTACTCCAAGATATCTATGTCACGCCTCCGGGTGAAATCAAGATGACTTATATTCTAGAGATAATCATAGGGAAATGAACCTTCACCTCCGAGCATCTTATTCTTGCTTGAAAGCCGCAATGAGCATCAATTGTTTAACACTCGGGAATCTCCCTTCCTCCACAGTCAAAACCATCATCTATCCTTTTTTCAGATTCCACTTCCTAGGAAAATTTGAGAGAGCTCAACTCGCTTCCGCACAAAAAGTTTTGAACAATCTAAAATTTTGATCAGTTCAATATTAAGTCCTTTACACATTCTAAATGATCTCATCACTAAAAATACATCAAGGTAAAATTATTGTTTGCTTAATTACATGCTTTCATGGTCATTCTCTAACTTTATTTCTTAGAAGAAATCTTCTATGCTCATCTTGAAACACTTAAAGGATTAAACAGGAAAAAAACAAAAATGATGATTACTCTAGTTCATAATTTAGCGTATGTTATTTCCTTTTTCACAAATCATAAAGGAAAGAGTAAAAATAAATAAAATTTTAAAACTTAAAATTTAGTAAAATTATCAATTGCATTGAAATTAATAAGATTTTATAGGAACCTTGAGAAACAAAGAAAATAATTAAAAAAAATGTAATGCAATTTCCCATTTAATTGATTTCAAAGATAAAATAGAAGAAGATTATTTTTTACGAATTTTTATATTGTCAAAGTAAGAAAATTGGATGATTGTGGTAAAAAAGAATTAAATATAGGATTTTATCTATATTCTCCCTTCCCTTTCCTTCATGTTTTCTTCTATAAATAGAATATGAAATAGAATAAAGTTTTTGAGAATTTATACAATTCTGGAGCAAGAAAATTTGATTATTATGGTGAAGAAAATATATAAATATTCAACATAGATTTTCATTTAAAATTCTCTTTCTTAATCTTCAAGAATCTTGGCTAGAAGAGTTCTAGACATGTTATTGTGTATGAGAAACATGATCATTTAATCAGTGTATGGAAGAAAATAAAATGCACCGAAGAGAATGACATAACCAAGATCTAAGAGAAAAGATGTTTGAATCTTACTAGTTAGCGAGAGAGCCCAAGTCAAGCAAAGCACTGGGGATATAACCTGTTAAGTTGTTGAAACTAAAATTCTTACAAGAGTAAATTAAGAAAAGAATATGAGAGAGAAAAAAGAGAAAACAAGAAAAAACGATGAATATAAACATTTGAAGGTCAAATGTGCATCGAACTTAATAATCTTTGCTAACTTTGGAATTCCCCTAATGTCGATGGACTCTTCCAAAGGATTAATGCATTCTTCGTAACTCTAAGGAAAATGGATTTGTTTAAATCAATTAATCAAATGTTTTCAGCAGCCAAACACATAGACATTCAATTTGTTCAAGATGTCAAGAATCCTTAAGCAGATTCAGGACACAATTCTATACATGGACCATAAAACAAGAATTGTGTATCCAATTCCTATCTCGTTCTAGAGAGCTACAATGCATTTTGACCTACTAAAGTGCACAAATGTACTCTAAATATATATACAAATATATACTCAAACTCTAGATATTTTTATAGGCAATAACTGATTATATTTTTGGAAAATTAAAATAAATAAGATTGAAGTCCACAATTTCTTATTCATCGTACAAGAATATCTTAAGCGTAGCATTAGTATATTCAAATGGCCTCCACCATATGCCACTCCAAAATTTCCTTTTAGGTCGAAAGATAGGATTAAACCCATGCCATCTGCTCCAAAGGAATCATTAGAGTTCAATCATTTGGCTAGCACATTTAAGAATGGTAAACATGTGAAAATTAAACCCAAGTTTTGGTATCAAGACAATTTTATACAGGCACGCTCTTGATGCAACACAACCATAGTCCAATTTAATATAGTTTGTAAGAACATTCTTGGTTGGCAATGAGAGAAGAATCAATGTTGGATGAACTGCATGTGCTCATTTGATTTTTGAAGCAGACGCCTCAGATAGACCTATGTACTTTATTTTACCCTATTCAACTAGTTTCTTTAGTTCTTCCATCTTAAGAACATGGGAATGACATAATTATGAGAAGCATATAAAAATGAAGATTATTTAGAAAAGAAAAAAAAAGAAAAAAAAAGGAAAAAGGCTATGTTGAAACAGAGATATTTATATAAAAAATAACCGAAAATCCACAAGATACAATCATCATAAAATACTATAGCCTTTCGTTATAGTAATCAAACCTAGTCGCAAACTCCACCATCCCTAAACACAAAAATATTTTGTTGTTTTCAGAATGAGAGGATGATGATGCTGATTAAGAAATAATAATGGTTGAATAATTTTGCATTTCAATAAGGAAATTGACTTTATTTAATAAAGTGGATAAATGTGACAATTTTGAGAAGCAATAGGTTAAAAGATTTATAGAAAGCCGTAGTTCTCTCGAATAGCTAATGATTAACACTAATTATATGCATTACTTTGAAATGACTGATCATGTTCCAATAGAAAATCTAACCCTCTGTGACTAATAGCATAGTCGCTCTAGAACTATCTTTCAAGTACTTGTGCTCCGTGACCTATCAAGTTATCATGTAGGTTTGCCCAAAACAAGATGAATCCTAGGTCTCATGACTCCATGTCTCTAACATCTTGGATGAACAAAGAGATAAGATAAGTGGTGAAGATCTTAACAGTGGTTCCTATCGGAACAACCCAATTAACAATATCAAGGTTTTGTCGGTAAGTATAGAGTTACATAAACAAAGTGTTGGTTCGACACCTAAGGATAGAAAGTTTTTTTTAGTCACCATGCTTGCTCCAAACACAGTGTAAATATGTCCACAGACTAAATCTCGTGATTCAATCTAGAAATTAGAATATCCACAGAGTTATGAGATAAGCGCTTGATGTAGTGACATGACCGAATGGCAAGTAAAACAATACTCGGGATTGTAGACTATTCAAAATTTCAAACAAGGTTTAAAATGTGACGCCCCCAGTTAGTGGTGTCCGCTGACCACCCACAACCTATGGAAAATCTATATGTCTCTGCTTTCACAGACTCATACCCGAGTAAAATGGCCACTAACCCCCCGCATCACTCATCAAACATGTACCCACCATTCCAATAGTCCAAGAGTTATTTTATTACTCTTAATACAAATACATATTAAAATCTACAATTCTAATACATATTATCCAAAAACATCAAAGCCACAACCCGGCTTTCTTCAAAATTGGCCTCTAAAATGAGCCGTCTTCTCGAACGCTCCCTGTACCTGAAAAAAATATTCCCTCGACAGGGTGAGCTATCGCCCAGTAGTGGAATCACCCTAAATGGGTTACTCCCCACCTAAGTGCATATGCAATGATCCAATTTAAAACACACTAAGGTAATACATGATCCTATTTGAATATCTACATGCCTCGTTCCTATGTCTCGAGTCTCACCGAGTCACCACACTTGCCTAAGCCATGTATGAGAAAATAATCATTTTCAAAACAAAACTTGTTCTTGAAAATATACTCACCGGCGTCGATAAAAATATGGACTACTCCTCGAGGCGACTGGTCGCGACCTTCCGGAACGGGCCATGGTCATCATCCGAATGATCCGTCGCCCATCTCCCAACCCAATTCCTCCGAAAAATCATCCCGTGGAAATTCCTTTCGCAACCATGTTCGCTTTTCAAAATTCATGTCATGCACTAACACCAACTGAGAAGGCAGCTCAAAGGCATATGAAATGCATTATGCCATTTCCAAACCATTTATACAATATATCAAATATATCAATATGCAACACATTATCAATTTCAGACTCACAACACGTCATTCAATAGTGATCAACCATCACCCAAATTTGCTCACTTGAGCAAATCGCAATATCATCTCCAATGGCTTACACACACAATTATATTCCATATAATTATGTTCTTATGTTAACACATTAAAATCATGTATTAACCTATCTAATCCTTTGATCCACCAACTCAAGTCATTCTCTAATTTCTCAATCCATTACACAAAAATTAGCTCGTGTGGGCTAATTAACGAACACGAGCAATTCAATTTGAATCACTCACCCAAACACATTCTCTCACAAAAATATTTTGAGAACACTATTCACGGATTACTATTCATGTGTCACTATTCATGTGTCACTATTCGCGTGGAATGCGAAACCTCGGTTACTGTCACGCCAATCAATTCGACACGGCTCCACTTTGTGAACTGGAATCCATGGCCATTTCCGCCTCATACACACTAACACACAATTTATTTCATAAATTAAGAAACAAACACCCCAAATGAAATTTCTTACACATGACAGATCATTCCAAATGGGCCTGCAAAATTCTCTCCAAAAATTTCAACACCCGTCCCAAGTTTGGGATTCAATCAAACGGCCGTTCAAGGCCTCAAACCAACCAAAACATTACATAACACTTAAACAAAGTGTAACTTCAAGTAGGATAAAACCCCTACCTCACGGAGTTTGTCAAAACTCCAACTTTTTGGTGTCCACGCGTAGCTCTCATCGTGTAGATCAACTTTGCCTTCAGCCCCGACAAAAACCTAATGTCCGATTTTCGTAGATCTGAAAAAGAAGCGAAGAGAAGAAAAAATAAAAATAAAAATATCTCTCCTCTCTCCTCCACGCTCTCTCCCTCCCGTTTGTTCTCTGCTAAAATGGCATTTTGCTCCTTTTTATTGATTTTTTTCCCATTTTATTATTATTATAATATTATATTATTATTATTATTATTATTATTATTATTATTATTTTGATACATAACTTATATTGCCTCATTCGGGTCCGTTTCTCTCCCGAAAAATTTTATTTCTTTTCACTAATTATTTTAAATGAACTTTAATCAAGCCATTTTTCTAACTTCCGAGATTTTCATAAAATCTGCCTCAAGTCAATAATTAGCGATTTATCACCCAGAATGAAATATTCATCATCTTAGAATTTGACAAAACTTTTTTGGGTCACTAGATTTCGCGAGACGAATTTAACGGCGCAATCCGTTTCATCATCCGAGATCTAGAGAATTTCTACTTTTTCAAAACCAAATTACCGCTTTACCCTTTTCAAAAAAATTCAAATTTTCTATGGTTTTACATTCTCCCCTTCCTTTAAAAGGAATTTCATTCCAAAATTCGACAATCACAATCACTACATGCATATGCAACGTGCACTCTAACATGCATGTAAAACTAGTCATTTAATTTCTAAACGATTAAACTGTGTACCTTCATCCCTAAACAAGAAGGGATAGGTGGCCCGCGATCGTGTGTCCTCGCACTCCCACGCTGGACTCCTCCACTCCATAGTGTCGCCGTAGGCACTTCATCCAGCCTCACGGTCATGCGTCGCAAAACCTTATCACGGCTATCCAAAATGCACACCGGGTCCCCTCCCGAAGGTCTCCATCGTCAACCTCGATCCGTCCCCAATCCATCACATGAGCTGATCCGGGAGCATACCCGAAAGCATGGAGACGTGAAATGCCTCGTGGACACTTGGATACGCCGGGCTGCAGCTTCAACCGGTACGCTACAGTGCCTACCCTCTCGAGGATCTCGAAAAGCCCAATAAACCTCGGCGATAGCTTCCTAGCGCTTGCTGAACCTAACCACTCCCCTCTTAGGCATCACCTTCAAGAAGACGTGATCCCCAACCTCGAACTCTAAGGGTCGACGTCATACATCAGCATAGCTCTTCCGTTTACTCGAAGCAATGGAAGACGTCGCCGTATCAAGCTCACCTTCCCGAGGTGTTCTAATCGATCAGAACCTGATGGAGCCTCTCCCACCTAGTCCAACATAACGGGGATCTACATGGGCCCATACAATGCCTCATATGGTGCCATTTGTATACTGTCATAACTATTGTCAGAGGCGAATTCCACTAAGGGAAATTGCTCCTTCCAGCTACCCTTATGATCCAGGACGCATGCTCGCAGCGTGTCCTCTAACACTTATATGTAATCCACACAATATGTAACCCTACACAACTCCTGCTTGGTGTGTAAACGCTGACCTTCCCAAGGTCACAATCACTGACAATCCAATGGACCGTCAACCTAGTCCATGCCATGAATGACATTCATATACCGAGCTCCTCGCGCCAACAACACCCAATGTAATATCCAAAGGGGTATCCAACGGAGTCACTCCCAACTCCTATCACTCAACTCTAAGTCACGTGATAATCATGACCGCAGTTTTCAGATCTCTGGCAACATAACTTCGCCAGGCAACGGCGAGCCTCCCATCACACAGAAATTTCGATATCTCCACGGGTCTCTTACACCCAATAATAAATTTTGGATTTCAACGGTCTCTTACACCCACACGTAAATTTGGGATAGCCTCTGTCTCTACACTCCTTACGTAAATTCGATACCACTCGCCCTTACACTAATACGTAAATTCGGATATCTCCTCGTCTTCTTAGCATACCCACAAAAATTCGATACCTCCCGAGTATCTTACACCTAATGTAACTGGATATCTCCCTGGTCTCTTACACTACACGTAAATTCGATATCTCCCAAATTCTTACACCCACACAGAAATTCGGGATATCTCCTCGGGTCTCTTACACCCTAACTCATGGCTTCTCACCTTAGGGGATTAAAGCCCCCTTCTTGCTTTGCCCTGCACACATCAATTTCTTCGCTTCCTCGATTCAACTATGAGTCTTCACTGGACGAATCCAAAAGACAAACTCAATCCACACTCACCAAGAGCGAATGACCATACCGTGCAACCACACCCGATTCGATATGATGTCTCCGCACATGCACACAATGCCAAACTGTGACACCCTAATCCCAAGGGTCCACCGAGCAGAATCTGAGACTTAACTCACAATCCCGACCTTATCAGTCAACTCTCACCCTACACCCTAGTAAGAACAATCTACCCTCCGGGTTTCTCTAAAGGTCTCAACCTCTAAGCCCAAATCCATCACACAAGATGCAACAATGAACGAATATGATGCATCCAATTTAAACGCCACTCAATTTAACAAGTGCAAGAGTAGAAACGTACCCTGCATATCCGGCTAATCTGAACGCTCGGTCTCTGTACCACAAGATCTCTGCCTCCTAGGACAATCTCGCCTCATATGCCCAGGCTGGCGACAGAAATAACATATAGTCTGCCCTGCCTGACTAGAAGTCCCCGCCAGAGTCTCGTACCGACCACCCACACTCGCCCTCCGCCCACCATGCCGCCGGCTGCGCTTGTATAGCACCCCGAACCGAACCGGTCTCCCCGACCCATACTGTGGTGTGGGAGGAATGAACTCCAGATACTCTCCTGCTCTACGCTTAACTGACCGCACTGCCTCAAAGTCCCGATCCTTTGCTCTGGGGCAATCCCGCTTCACATGCCCAGCTGTCCATAACATATCCTCTCGTTCGGCCGACTAGATGCCCAACTCGCCCCGTCCCTAAACCAGGAAGCGGTCTTCGCCTTCCCCAAACTAGAAGAAGGTCGATCCTCCTCTGCTACCAACACCGCATCCCGAGTGTCTGCGGCATCCTTGATCTCTCTCTCTATGGTCAGGGTCGTCCCAACCATGGAGTCCATATCCCGTAGACGAAGTCCTACAATCCTGCCTCGAATGGACAACTTCAGCCCATTCTCGAATCTCCTAACCTTAGCCATGTCCGTGGCCACGTAGTCATCAGCAAAATGGGCTAGCTCCGTGAATCTAGCCACGTACTCCATCACATTCATTATCCCCTGCTTCAGCTCTAGGAACTCTCGAAATCTTCAGATGCCCTCGCAAGATCTAGAAAATACTTACCCATGAACAAATCTCTATAATTCTCGCCATGCTTATTACTCCTAGTCTCAAAGGTCCTCGCCCATTTCCACCATACTTAGCCCACCCTCTAACCGGAACGCAGCCTTAGTCTAATTCCTCGGGCTGCATCGAGGTAATCTTCATAGCCTCTAACACCTCTCAACATGTACGAACCAATGGTCCGCCACCGGATCTCCTCCCCCTGCGAATGTCGGAGGATGATGTGCCCTAAACCTCTAGAGGTTACTAGGACCTCCCTGACTACTTTCTGCATTAGTCTATGCAATAGCAACTGCCGCAATACCTACCGCCTCAGCAAAAGCCTACTGGTCAAACACTGGTGGTGCCTGATCGGTACCCCGTGGACACCCTCTACGTCCTCGTCCTCGACTAGCCATCTATACAGTTCAAATGGCAGTTCAATTCAACGTAGTGTCTCTAAGGCATAAACACAGCCCCGAGACACTATTCATACATAGAAAACACTTCATATACTATGTCCCTGCATTCCTGTGAATGCAAGACATAATTCCATTTTATTAAATCATTTTTTAACAACAAAATTTCATTTTTTGAAAATTTCATTTTCATTCATTTTTAGCATTTTATTTGGATTTTATAATATTGTGTAATAATAATACATTAATACACACACAATATTATTATTATTATTATTATTATTATTATTATTTTGATACAATCATATTGCCTCATTCGTGACCTCATCGTTTTTCTCTCCGAAAATTTATTTCTTTCACCACCTTTATTTTAAATGAACTTAACTCAAGTCATTTTCTAACTTCCGAGATTTTCGAAAAAATCTCATCCGGTCATTGGCTTATTTATCACCTGTAAATTCGTAAAATATTCGACTATCTTAGAATTTGACGAACTTTTCTGGTCACTAGGATTTGCGCTGAGACGAATTTAACTCCGCTCAATCCGCTTGCCATCCGAGATCTAGAGAATTTTCGGTTTTCAATCTAAATTACCGCTTGTCTCTTTTCGAAAAATTGAATTTTTCTGTTTACATAAAATTTTGCCATTAAGTAGACATCAAAGAGTTGTAAAGGAAAGGTCCTTTAAATTTGAAAGACAGAGAAATGATAAGAACTCAAGATGGAAAATATCAGACTCTCACAACTGAAAATATTGACATGTTAGCATGTGTTTAACATTAAAAAAAGAATTAAAAAACCTACACAGCCAGTAAGGCTTATGACAAACACAACTACCACTAAGGCTTAAAGGGCTTATGGATCCACATCCTGGGTGATTGTAAAAGAAAAGGAAATATTAGAATATATTTACTTCCTACAAAAATGCTAGGGGAAGAAATTTGGAAGGAAAATTGGAAGGAACAAAAGATAAGGAAAGAAATATAAGCTTACAACTTAATTTACAAGGAAAAAAATATAAGGAAAATGGAAGGAACAAAAATGGATTGAGCATATTTGCTATACCTAATTCTTTACTTGGGGTGCCCCCATGTTTTGATAGGCATGGTTGGTTAGAATGTGAACAAAAAGATAAAAAAATCTATTTTATATTTTTCTTTCACAAATTTTAACTCTTATTTCATATTTGTATACATTCTAACCAACCATAATTTATTTTATTTTTTTATGGGCAAAGATAATTAGACATGACGCCTATCAAAACATGGGGCACCCTAAGTAAAGAATTAGTATAAAGCAAATATGTTAATCCAAGTCAAGATACAAACTTAATTGCTTGTTCATCTAAAAATGTAGCAACGCCTAAGAAAAGGGCAAGAAAATCGAGGGTGCAATGAATTGTATCTTCTATAACTCCATATGATAACATATGATTGGTATAAGAAAAAGTCCATGTCATCAACTAAAGACTAAAATGGCCATAATGCAATATAGTTCTAAAATTCGTTTTTCGACGCTTAACTTATGTGTCCCATGGGAAACTGAGTTTTAAATCATTTAAGTTAGGTTAGAGTTATAGTCAAGTGTAAAGAATCTAATCAATGTAATTCAGTAGCCATATGCAACTAGAATTATAAACCATAGTACAAAAGTTAGAGCCTACCTGTTGCTTACAAAGTAGGCCTAGACTGGTATTTAAAATTTTGGACCCAAAATTTTCCCCATATAATCAAGTTATGGAACATATAATCAGGTCTCAAGATTTTGCTTCAACATTAAGAAGTCTATGTTTCACTTCAGTTACAAGATTCTTATTAAGTCTTCCCTTGAGGAAAAGAAGATTCACAAAGTATAAGAGAGTTTTACATCATCAGACTCAAGAACCATTAACATTAGCACTATATCGAAAGCATTTTAAAAACTAAAGAGCTGAAAAGTAAAAACTCGAAGGTCTAACTGATTATAGATCAATTTATTATATACATAGTGCATTTACACCTACTTAAATAAAATAAAAATTTGATCATAATTTCTCTACACATCGTAAAAGACAAAAGACGACGCGTGATTGTAGAATGCTTTATGGAATAAAAGTACGAAGTGAAACCAGCAACAACCAATCGATTTTTCGAATAAACGAATCTATTATTTATGACGACATCATTTAAGATCCAAAGCTAGTTAAATATTCTCTAGAAAACAATATTCAAAAAAAAAAAAAAAAAATCCAAATAAATAAGTAAGATCCAGCTTTTCTCAACATTATGATCAATTCCACAACCAAAACAACGCTATGATCCGCACTAAATCGTGATCAAACTACTTGCACTCAATATCACTTCGTTTAAATGCACTCATTCTTCTGTCCAAATTAATTGGAAGCCAAAAAGAACATAAACGCCAGATGAAACCAAAATGGACCAATTCGCTAGAATCATCCACTAAGAATTGGTTTAAGCTCCACAAATGCATCACCATCAACCAATCAAGTTCAATTAAAAGAGAATAAAACATTCTTTTAGTTGGAATAAGAGAAAATAAACTAAGTTCTTGTTTTATATTAACCCTGAAGAAACTAACAAGTTTCCTCATGATTTGGTACATCAAAGAACTCAGGCAATAAAAAAGGAGCAAACACTTACAAGTTATCTCAACTAAGAGAAGCCATCTTCATGCCTTTCTATAGGAGTGATTCAATATTTGTGCTATTAGGCTACCACACATCTTCTACAACACAATGACACGCGGAGTCCTTAGAAAACGGCAATTTACCTGCATTCCAAAAAGACTCAACCAAGTTAAAATCTTCCAAATCAATAGCTTATTTACCCAGATTCATCATCTATCATGCTTAAAATTTCGATAAGTTTGATGTTTTTAGGGCTTTTCTTTCTCCGTTGCAATGAATAAAATGAAACAAAACAAATATGCTTGAAAACATGTATTGTTGAACTTACCATTGTTAGGTTTGAAATCGTAGTTAGAATATTCGTTTCTGCTTATGGGTGGTACTCGTGACACACACCGAATAAAAATTGGTGGAATGATAGATCAGATCAATGAAAGGTGTATTTTGTTGTCCAAGAATTAAAAAAAGGGACCGAATAGTAGTTTTTCGATTTCGGTCAAAAAGAGAGGGTAAGTAGAAGGAGAAAGTCGTAAGAGTTGAGAACAAAGAGAGAGATAAGGAGATGGGGAAAGAGAGGGGAAGGGAAAGAGCAGGTTTTTTTAGAAAGAGAAAGAGAAAGAGAAAGAGGTGAGGTAATAGTCACTGTAATGGAAAAGTGGATTGCTTTAAAAAGCATTTAAAATTCTTATTTATCTTTAAAAAGTTTAATATTCAAACAAAATGAAATTAATAACAAATTTCAATGGTTTCATTTAAAATATATTTGATAGAAAAATTATATGGTTATTTTTAAGCATGATTTATGGTTACCGCAAAAAAAGTATGATTTATGCTTACTTAAAGAAATATTAGCCAGATTTAAAAATTTAAATATTAAAATAAATAACACAATAAAATATTAAATTTGAAAAATAAATTTATTTGCTTTTATTTAATATTTAGCTTGAGGTATAAATAAAAATTTTAAATTTATTCCATTATGTTTTAATTAATATAAAATGATCTTTCTTTTTTATATCTCAACCCAATGGACGGCCTCTAAATCATTACTCTCCGTGATTTAACCTCCCACTCACACGTCATGTATTGTTAATCCCTATGAACTCATTTTACATCCAACCTTCTTTTTCTTTCCTTTTTTTTTTTTTTTTAATTTCAAATCATCAAGTTCAAGAAAAATATCTTTTCCAAATGAGATAAATATTGAAGAATTTTTTAATTTTAATACCGCAATACTAAAAAAATTATTCATTTATATTTAATTTTCGAAATAAATATTTAATTATAAAAATTATTTCACCATTTTATTTTATTTTTATTATTTTAAATTATATTTTTAACTAAAACATTAATATATATATATATATATATATATATATATATATATATATATATATATATATATATATATATATATATATTAATACATTTCTAATTTTGTACCCCAAACCTAACTCAATTATTCAGGAACATCAACAATAAAATTGTTGGATGTGAGGGAAACAAAAATTTAAGCTCAATTGAGACAATTTATTATATTATATTATAAAATTATTAATTGTAAAAAAAATTATATTTTAATTTTCATATAATAAACTGTTCCACGTAAACATGAAAGCCTTTTTTATGCCCTTATACATATTTTAACAATAAAAACTCTCTATCTCAAATATATATATATATATAAAGAGAGAGAGAGATAAATGAAAAAAGTATAATATATGACATTATGGTGCTAAATAATAGAATTAAAAGGTTAAAATTACTATGGCAAAACCAAGCAACATATTTTGATGCATATTTTCCTCGTGAATAGTTTTACTTAAGACATTCATAACCGTGTTAAACATCGTGGCTCTTGCTTAATTTTTTTAGTAATTTTACAAATGACATTTTTCGTTAGTTTTAAAATAAGGATCGAATCGATCAATCCGACATCGGACTGCCGACCGCTTACCTTTTCACTCCTAGTTTCATTTGGCTCACCATTGGTCTGCTCCTGCCGTTATTCGAAGAACTTTTCTCTCGGGTTCAATCACCGGTCCGGATCGATTTTTAAAATATTGATATTTTCGAAAATACCACCGAAAATGTATGTGTATGTGAGATGGTTGAGGTATTCTAAACTTAACTAGGAGGTACTTTTAGTGTGATGATTTTGAACCATGAGCCTAGGTTCTTGTTATCCTATCCAACTTAAATGCTCGCCCACGTTAAGCCACGTGTCCCTAATTTGCTCGGTCTGCTGCCTCGAACAATTTATTTACCTTGTTGAAGCTCAAATTATTTTAAAATGAAATTTTACTAAATGAATTTCCAAAAGCAAGTTTTTTTTCTCAAAATCCCGTTTGGTGTAAACCCGAGAAAAATTCAATTTCAAAAGTGTAAAATGAATTTTGGTCAAAAATCAAAATTTTTCTAGATCTTGACGACAAAACGGACTTTTACCGGGCTGAATCGTTCACAAATTCAGCTACCACGTTTAATTTGTCTAATTCGCACAAATGACTTCACATTTTCGAGGCAATCGTGCCTGTGCCTTATTACAAATATGAGAGACATACGATGACAAAAGTCACATACTACATAAAATTCATGTGACACATGTTGCATGATTAGCATACGAATTTAATTTGATTAAACCACGCGTCAAAATCCAAACTAAATGACAAAAATGTGGATTTAAGAAAAGATTAAATGAATAAGACAAAAGAAGAAATAGTCTTCTTCTTCCAAATTAAAAACGGTAAGGAGGGATAGATCCAGTTTTGCAGAGCTGACTTCTTTCTAGATTTCTTCACGGTTCGGACCGTCGGTTCTTGACTTATAAGAAGTAAGTTGTTCTACGCGTGCGGCTACGCTGTAAGGACCGGCCTTTGTGGAGTTCCAACAACTCCGCAGGTAAGTGATTCCTACTTTAAGTATTCTTTAATTAAGAGCCATTTGACATTTGGGATTTGTTGAGGCTTGATGACCAGATTTTCGGCCTCAAAACCTTGAACCGAAAGTGAAGAAAATCCCCTTATTTATGGCCGTGAACAGCGTTTCACCCTAGGCTATACTGTCACGTGATATGTCAGATGATTTTTGTGGTTGTTTAGTATCCAAAATGAATTGCTTGGATTGTTATTAGCCCATGGGAGTTAATTTTGGTGTTATTGATTGTGAATTGAATAACATGAATTATGTGAATTAAATTTTACTAATATATACATATAAAATATATTAGCATGAATTGTGTGGAAATGGCATAATGCATTCCATATGCATCAGGCAACCTGTAGAACGATAGTGTGGAGCGCATGACATGAAATTGAAAGAAAAGGAAAATGTCAGAAAGGAATTTCAAGGAAGATTTTCAAGAATTGCCTTGGGTGTAGTGGTCCAACAGCTCATCTCGAGGCCGATCCATGACCTTCGAAAAATGATCCAAAGAATTGCCTTTGAGGGTAGTCCAATATATTTCACTAAACTCTACAGAGGTGTTTTCAAGAACACAAATCTTTTTGTTTTGAAAACGATAAGCTTCGCATTTGGCTTAGGCATGTGTGAGGGAGTCGCTTGGAGTGACTGGCATAATTTTTTTTGATTAAAGTATGAGACATTTAAGTAGGATCATGTATTTGCTTGAGTGTGTTTGCTTGTCATGACATGTGCACTTAGGTAGGGAGTAACCCATGTAGGAAATTATAACTACTGGGCATTGCTCATCCTGTCGAGGGATCATTATTTCAAGCACAGGGAGTGTACAGGAGGATGGCGCTCACTAGAGGCTGCGTTTTAGAAGAAAGCAGACATGTGGCTTTGGTATTCATTTTGTATAACATGTATCAAAATTTTAAATCTTAATATATGTTTGTAATAAGAGTGATGTATCAACTCTTGAATTATGTTAATATAGTTGATGTATTTTAAGTAGTATTGATGTACGGCCCACACTATTTTACTATGTATAGGTCTCATAATATGAGACACAGGTATTCTGTAGGTTGACGGGTTGTCAACGAGATACCCCGGGATTTGGGGCGTCACATTTAGGGTCCACCCCGTACTTGTTGCCTCGAAAATCGTGAAAATTCCAATTGTCTCGGAATTCGATGAATATATTTTGGTAACTAGATTTTGTGAGACGAATCTAACGGTGATGTCCGTTTCATCATTCGGGAGATCTAGAAAAATTCTCAGTTTACAATCTATACTATTATGAGCACTTCTACTGCTTTCTTGTCTCTTTAGTAAAATTCAAATTTGTCCGAGATTTACAACTTAAATATTTTTAGTTTATAAAATGTAAAATTAAATAATCAGATTTAATTTATTCATTTATTATTAAGAATTGATTTGCTATTAAAATAATTTAATATTTAAATTGCCAAACACTTATTTTTAATATTTACAACTTAAATATTTCTAGTCAATTTATCATTTAATTAAATATTATTTTAAAATTTATAATACTTTAAAATTATAATTCAATATATGAAAATTGGACTTATTTTAATTTTCCATAATTGTTTTTTTTTTAGAAAGTTATAAATCTTTTAAAAAGTTGAATCCAAACTTGTCATAATTCTAGATAAGTTACAATTTTGAATTACATTTAAAAGTTATAAATATTTTTTAGAAAATGAATCCAAACTTATAAATTGAATCCAAACTTATTTTTTAAAATTTTGATGACTGATTTTTGAAAAATTTACAAATTTAGCTACTGTCAACAATGTTGTAGCTATTCAGCTACTACATAGCTACTACAAATTAATATGTTAGCTACTAAATAGTAGCTAAATCGTAACTATTTAGCTACTACCAACAATGTAGTGGCTATTTAACTACTACATAGCTACTACTTAGTAGCTACTTCGCTTTTGCCTTTGGTAGTATTAAGTAAGCCAGTTAGTACATGTGTAGTATCTATTTAGCTACTAACATTAATGTAGTAGTTATATAATAGCCATTTAGTGACTTAAACAAATGTAGTAGCTATATAGTAGCTCTTCATCTACTACATAGCTACTACATAGTCACATTACTTAATATACGTATAGCCTTTCACTACTACATATATTAAGGTTTTGCCAAGCTTATCAGGTATTAAACTAAAATGGAAGGCAAGTCGCAAGAGGAAGTTTAGTCCCCACCGAAAAGCTTAAATGGAATGCAAGATGCATGAAGAGCATGTCGACGTAAATGGAAGATGTACTAGTAGCTATGTTGGTTTATATCCTATTTAATTTCAAGTTTCATAAGAGCCTAAGAAAACTTAATTAAATGCTCCCTTCCTTGTTTTATGGAAGGATTTTGATCTTTGAGAATCTTTGCTTTTGTGTTTCTTTGAGAGATTGAATGTCGATTGATTAGCATAAAACTATAGCTTCCGCTTCTTCTATGTTTCACTCCCATTTTTTGCATTTTTGCTTGATTGTGTTTGAGAATTGAAGCATTAGTGCTTTTATTTTATTGAACAACATTACCAGGCCAGCTAAAAGTATGATAATATATCTTAAGTATATATATATATATATAAGGATTGATTTATTATATCTTTTTTTTTTTTTTTTACTGATAGTGGATATGACCGGGGCCGTGACATTCACACTCAAAAGAGCTTAGTGTGGAGGATCGAGCCACGTCCATGTCCTTCCATAACAGCCCGTTAGGCCCAGAACATGGATTTGGAAGAACAGGAAGGCCCATACACGGCCAGTCAAACTATATCTTTACAAATAATAGAAGATAGAATATTCCCTAAAAGACGTCCTATCAAGTCCTATTATAAAGGGAAGGAAAAAGCAATGTAAGATCTGATTAGTTGGATAATTTTTAATAAGGAAGGAGGATTACTCCAAATAAAACTTTGACTAATCCATTGCTAAATCTAAGGTCGACTACATGAGGAAGCCTATCCTCCAAAGGAAGAACCCTAATCATCGTCCAAACTGATGAACCCAGAAGAGAATACAAGGCCACCCAACACTAAAAGGTACACTAATTCTAAGCAATCTAAGCATCCTCTTTCTCAGAAGAATCAATTTAGGCATCGGAGCTACCACCCGCGGCCCTCGCCGCTCTTCTTCCTTATGTTTCTTCTGCGGATTGCTACACCTCGGACCCCATCACCCATCAGAATAATCCTATCCCGACTCGAAGCGGTTCGACCTTCGCATAGCCTCGCCAGCCTCGTCCAAAACCAACGATTTAACACGCCCGTACCCCGCCTCCGGCCGAAAAAGGCATCACCAGTTTACTGCCTGCGGAACGATACCTTTCCATAAACATAATCGATTCCTCGCTGATCGATGGTATCAACAGAACACAAGGAGTAACACTAATCCACCGAGGACACCTGACCACTGTGCGGATATGAGCGACTTCGGGACGGTGGAAACGATGTAAGCCAATACAAACGAAGTGGAAGCACTTCGCCTCGTCAACTAGCGTCTGGTCGAAGAATCGAGCAATAATAAAAATACACCAACAGAGACACGACAAACCCAGAAGGTTATAACCTCTCCCCGCGAGGAACGACTTGATCGAGACATTCCCGAGGTTCGGGGCGTATAGAGTCCAACAGTTGGGGGCAGTGGACCACCGTTGGTCGCAATGAGGGGGAAAACGGCTATGCTCAGAGGCAGCCTACGAACGGCGCCAAATCACTAACAACTAGAGGCAAGGAACAAATATGGGAGCAAAGAGGTTCAAAACTCAATAAGAGCTCATCCGCTGAAGGAAGGTAGTGGATGGCTCCCGATACTATGGATACCTTGGTGCAAGAACGAATCTCCCCTTCACAACCGAGGTGCTACACTTTCCCCTTCCAAATAAATTCGTAATGCCTCGTAGAAATATCGATGGAGTCAAAGATCCCGGCTGATCACCTTAATACTTACAAAATCGACAGTCGCATGGGTATCAGACTGGCGACGTGTGTGGCTTTCGCTAATTACACCAAAGGGGCCGCCTTGGCCCGGTTCAATAGAATTCCCCTTCATCTATCTCGCCATTTAGGAACTAGCTGCTGGCAGCCTGGCCTCCCACTTCACCTGAGCCAGACGCACGTAAAGCCGAGCTACCATCTACTGACCATCAAGCAAGGATCGCAGGAAAGTTTGAAATCATATGTACAGAGATTCAACGCCGAGTCCCTGAAGATAGACGTACTCGACGAAAAGTTCGCTATCACAGCTTTCATCGTGGGATTGGGCGTACAATCAAAGGACCTGATGTTCTCTATCTCGAAGAACCCTCAAGCTAGCATGGCCGAGGTCCTCGCCAAAGCCGAAAAGTATATAAACGGCGAGGAGGCCCTCATGTCAAAGAAAGAGAGCTCCTCCGCCAAGAAAGAAAAGGGACGACATAGCCGCATGACGAGGACGGAGCCCCAAGAGACAAGAAGACCAGAGGAAATCCCCAGGCCCAGAACGGGAGCGATCCCCTAAAAGGAGAGGAAGTCTTAGAGACCGTTTGGGCCCACGGCAAACCGAAGGGCGAAGACACTACCCGTCACGCGAGCCACTCCACTAACGGCCTCAAGATCACAAGTCCCGTATGAGGTGCGAAACGAAAGCAATTTCAGGATGGTCGGGCCGTATGAAATCGATCCCGCAACAAGGATAACACTCAAGTATTGCGAGTTCCACAGGACTACGGGCATCGAATCTGGATAACTCAGATACAAACTAAGAGAAATAGAATATTTGATACATGGATATCTGCGACGCTTCATATCTTCGGGAAACTAAGCTCATAATCAAACCCAAAGTCGGGCCCATAACCATAACCCGCCCGGCTCAAGAGCCGCTATCTCGACAGTAACTCGTCTGAAGACCAATGTTCTCGAGAAATCCATGTGGATCTCGAGAATTTCCATTGATAGAGAATCTAGTTCGGCTCGAAAAGCCCACCTACGGAGCATAAGATCAGCAGACATGGGGGAAATACAAGCAGTATCTAAATTGCCGCGAATCGACACTACCATCACGCTCTCGACACTCGACCGAAGGGTTCCAAGACTCCCATGACGGCACTACCGTAAGTCCGCAGAATCAGGCCAACACCACAACACCGGTTTTAACGATACTAGAGTTCGGGCCGACATCATCTTCGCCGGCCTTCGACAAGATGGGCATTGGAAGAGAAAAGCTAGATCCCGCCGCCATATCCGAGGGGATTTTTCGGGAGAGAAAATACAACGGTCAGCCTGACCAACTCGGTGTCGACCCGAGAACCCCGCTGTGCAACGACGGCAAAGAAGGTTCCTTATACGACGCCCGTCAGCCTCTATAATATGTTGCTAGGCGATCTCTCAACGCAATAAAAGCCATCCCCTCAGCATATCACATGATAATCAAATTCCCGACAGTGAATGGAGTCGGGACGGTCCGAGGAAATCAACGGGTGGCCAGAGTTACACGGCCCATGAAACAAAAAAGTCGGTCGACCACGAACGCCGACGAGCTTGATACGCGCGACGAGGTGTTTCACCCGAATCTGAGCCCTCGTGAGGAACTAGAACCCGTGTCGGATGACAACCCGTAACATCTAGCCCACATTGGTTCCAGATCATCAAAGGATGAAAGGCCTCACTCGCTTTTGAGATGTAATAGAGATGTTTTGCATGGACGCAGTGCATACGATTTAATCACCCCGCAATAATCACCCATAAACTAAACACCAAATCCGGCCCTTCAAACAAAGTTAAACAAAAGGCAAAGAGTTTCACACCTAAAGACAAAAGCACATCGCAGGAAGCCTGCAAACTCCTCCGCTGTGAGTGATAAGAGAAGCAGAATAACTCCGAGTGGCTGGGGCTAAAGTCAGTACTCAAGAAAGCCAACCCGTGAAGTGGCGACTCGCATCAACTCTCACTAACATAACAAAGCATGCCCTCGAAGCGACTCTTCCTCTACCAAGAATCGACCTCATCGTGGACGCCACGGCAGGCCACTAACTACTCGGTTTTATGGATGCATTTTCCGGCTACAATCAGATCAGCATGGACCCCGGGGACCAAGAAAAGACTTCATTCGTCACAACACAAGTGAACTCATCATATTCGCATGCTGCTTGACTCAAGAAATGCAGGAGCGATTTCTAATAAAGACTAGTGAACCGATGTTCCAAAGGCGCATAGGTACAACAATGGAGGTACATAGATTTACATGTCGGTAAAAATCCACTAAGTCCGATCTCCATATCACCCATCTCTCTGAGGCATTCCAGATCCTGAGGAATTATAACACAGGGGGATTGAAGCGAATCCAGACAAAATAAAAGCATTGCTTGACATGCCGTCACCTTTAGGAATAAAGGAGGTCCAACGTTGACAAAGAAGGATCGCGTCAGTCGCTTCGCATCCGTAACGAGTGATAAATGCCACTCTTCTTCCTGCCCCAAGAAAGTCTCCAAAGGGAGCTAAATGTGAAGAAGCATTTATGGCGTTAAAAACATGGCTCTGCCTCCTCCCATTCTAGTAAGTCCCGTTGAAGGAGAACCCTCACTTTATACTTAGTCAGATCGATTTCTTTTCAACCAAAGGCAAGATCGTCGTGAGACAAAGAGCGAGTCCAAAGATCCAAATGCTTACTACTCAAGCAATGAGCCTCGAGAGGAAAGGAGTGAGTAGGTACCGAGAATGGAAAAGTTGATACTAGCACTCCAGGATCGTAGTCTCGAAGCTCCGCTCCCTATTTCTGCTCACACCATAGAAGTCCCGACCAGTACCCAATGAAGCGGTATTACACAAGCCGAAGTCTCCTGAAGGTCGATAAAGTGGGTCATAGAGCTGCTTCTAGCCCGACACGCAAGCCGAAAATCGGTATAAAGTGACGTCCTAGCCGACTGGCCATGGAATTCGCTCCCGATAGAGCTCGCGAGCCCACACAAACAGAGGACGCACCCCCGTATGGAAACCTCAGATGGAGCCTCAAACGCACAGGAGCGGAGCAAAGCCAATCCTCACCTCACCGTAAGGGATATATCAATACGCACTCGTTTGGGTTCCATGCTTCCAACAACGGCCGAGCATGGAGGCCGGCCATAGTAGCTCCTCAACCTCGCCCACTCATTAGAGATTGACCAAATTAGAGGTCCAGCGCCAATGACTCCAACCTCGGTGGTCAGCAGATCAAGATACATACGAGGCCAAAGTGAGATGATGGTTCTATATCTCCAAAGGTCCGCGGTTGGCTAAAAATTTTGCATTGGTTCAGTAAAGTACGTCCCCGTATCAGAATACCGAAATGACGCCTGCAAAACTAGAAGCCACGGTCTTTGCAAGAAGATTCTACTGGTCAACCCGTCGAATACCTAGCGTAACCCTCATCTAATTCTTACAAGATGGTGGTCGCCAAGAGATCCGTACCGAACCTGGACGGACCCTATTCGGGATTATATTAACGACGGAACCCTACCGTATCGACCCGAAGAAGCGGCTAAGATAAGAGTAAGGTCTCCGTGCTTACTAATCACAAAGGAAGCCTTTACAAGCGAGGACTTCACGCCTTCCTAAAATGCATCAGAGAAGACACTCGAATATGTGCTAAGAGAAATACAAGAAGCACATGTGGGAACCATCTGAGCCCTAACGTTGTATGTGAAAAGTTTGAGGCAGGAATACTACTGCCCACGATACTTAAAGATGCGACCGACTTAGTCAAAAGATGCAGAATCTGCCAGGAACACGCTAAAATATCACGCTCCGCCTGAGCCCCCGACGGCCAATTACCAACTCGGCCATTCCAAAGAGCTGGGCTGGACATATTGACCCTCGCCTTACTCCAAGTAAAGTGGCCAATGCAAATTCATAATTGCGAGGATTATTTCACAGTAAGGTTCAACCCTTAGCCACGATTACAGAGCAAAAAATACGCAATTTCGTATGGCGAGCCATCGTATGCAGATTTGGCATCCCCAGAGCCCTGGTATCAGACAATGGAAAACAGTTCGACAAAACCAAATTCAGAGATTTTTGTGCCGAGCTCGGGATCAAAAATTATTACTCGTCACCAGCACACCCGCAGTCAAACGGACAGGCCGAAGTCACCATCAGAACCCTTAAAGCTGCCTTGAAGACCAAGTTGGAGGATCTTAAAGGAAGTTGGGTAGAATACCTCCCCGAGGTACTATGGGCCTGCTGTAGACGACACATTTAAGTCGCAACTCAGAGACCCCATCATTTCTAAATTCGTACAAGCGAGTCCCTGCTGAGGTTGGAATAAATCTCCTCAGGAGCCGAGTTAGCATCGGAGGGAGAAAGGACGAGGCCTTAAGGCCCGAACTTGGAACTCCCGGATGAAAACGTGAACAAAGTTCAACAAACGCATAGAAGAGTATCAAATGAAGACAAACACCCAGTACTACAAATCCGTGAGTCGCTTCTCCGTGGTTACATGCCTGGGATTTGGTCTTAAAAAAGCTTCGCCAAAGAAGGAAGAACTAACGCACGGGAAGTTAGTCCTTAACTGGAAGGTCCTTACATAATAACCCGAGTCAGCCGACTGCAATTATGAGCTCCAAATGTAGGAAAAATCTTACAACATACATGGAACGGAGCACCCGGGCTGCTTTATTAAGAGGCACCGGTTTGTAATAAAACCTTATCAAGTCTCATGTGACGAGTCGAGCACACGCGGGTAATTTAGTATCTCAAACAGCCCAGATATGTAAAGAAACATACACAATGAGAAAACTCATAAAAATAAAACTCTCTCTTTATTCCAAATGAATCATATTCGGTTACAATCAGTGGTGTCTTGAAAAACACTCAGTACAAGCAATTGAGCCAAAAAAAAAAAAAAAAGGAGGAGACAAAGGAGAAAGACGGAATAAAGAAAAAGAGGGGTATGATAGGGAGAAAAGAAAAGAGGGAAAAAAGATGAAGACAAAGGAGAAAGACAGAAAAAAGGGAAAAAGAAGCAGATGAGAAAGCTGTTGGTTAAGAAAGAAGGGAGAAAAGAAAAGAGGGAAGAAGAGGTAGAAAGGAGGAGGAAGAAGATAAAAAGAAAAACAGAGAGTGCGGCAAAGGACAGACCGCTCTCCGAACGCATTCCCTAGCAAAAGCAGGAACAAATATGACTCTTACAAGGGAGACTAGGAAAAACAACTCCCACACATGAAGCACCAGCGGTCGATCCAAAGGCGCTGTGGAACTCCACAAGGCAGCCGAACGACGAGCATCCATCCCTGGCGAACTTCATCCACCCACTGTGAAAAGCAGAATCTCTAAAAGCATAAGATACAAAGGCAACATAACCACCACTTATAAAGAGGCCGAAGTATTGGGAAACTCACGCAATCGTTCCGAATTCTCCATAAATTAGCATTAATGACGGTTCGCCCCTTTTCGAGGACATACGAGGCGTTTCAGTTCACCAAAGCCCTTCGCACACTGAAAATCACGCATAACGTGTCGGTTCACTTTGACGAGCTCCTCTACTCTGCACAGGCCACGCTGCCTCAAAGAGTCGATCACCAGTTACATCGCCATTCCGGCTTGAACGCCACTACGGCCACGCCAAGAGCCCAGTTGCTCCCTTTGACGAGCTCCTCTACTCTGCACAGGCCACGCTGCGTCAAAGAGTCAGACCAGCTCAGGCTACATCGCCATTCGGCTTGAACGCCACCAAGGCCATAACTCCAGGAGCCCAGTTACTCACTTTGACGGGCTCCTTCCTGCGATTCCTATTGACAAGCTCTCCCCTCAAACGGACGAGCCCTTATTATCTGCATCGGGACAGCTCTCCCATCAACTCGACCGGGACGAGTCTCTATTATTCACATTGACGAAGCTCCCATCAACTCCGACGGATCGCAGCTCCAACCATTCACATTGAAGAGCCCTTCAATTATACCTTCAAACGCATCTGCCCCCTACTATCCACTTCGGGACGAGCCCCCTTCGCCGATCCCGACGACGGCTCCTTCGCACTATATTGACGCAGGCTCGCCCCTCAACTCGTAATGACGAGCCCTACTATTCACAAGGATTCCAGCCCTTCGCCGCACCTTGACGGATTCCAGCACCTTCGCATAATTCATATTGACGAGCCTCTTCACGCACCCGCACGACCTGCCCTTCGTGACACACCATATTGACGAGGCTCATCCCTTAACTCTGACGGACGAGCCCAACTATTCACATTGAAGAGCCCTTCACTGTATTTCAAACAGACGGGCTCCTCCCTACTATTCACTTTGACGAGCCCTTCGCTGCACTCCAGACGGACGGGCTCCTTCGTACAATTCATATTGACGAGCCCTTCGCTGCACTCCAGACGGACGGGCTCCTTCGTACAATTCATATTGACGAGGCTCATCCCTTAACTCAGATGGACGAGCCCCAACTATTCACATTGAAGAGCCCTTCACTGTATTTCAAACAGACGGGCTCCTCCCTACTATTCACTTTGACGAGCCCTTCGCTGCACTCCAGACGGACGGGCTCCTTCGTACAATTCATATTGACGAGGCTCATCCCTTAACTCAGATGGACGAGCCCCAACTATCTACTGGAAGAGCCCTTCACTCAGATTTCAAACAGACGGCCTCCCTACTATTCACTTTGACGCAGCCCTTCGCTCGCACCTGCATTGACGTGGCCCTTCGACAATTCATATTGACGAGGCTCATCCTCAACCTCGCACGATCCAGCCCTAATTACATTGACGAGCCTCCCATCAACCTCGACTGACGAGCTCCCAAGATTCACATCACGAGCCTGACTCAACTCCGACGGACCCAGCCCTAGTATTTCATCGACGAGCCTCCCATCAACTCGCACTAAGAGCTCCTATTATTCATCTCCGACGAAACTCACCCGCACATCGTACGCATAGGCTCCATCCTACAACCTCATATTGGCGGCTTTTCCGATATGGACGAGCTCCCACTGCTCCTCCGACGAGCCCTCACGCCCCTTCACAGCCGGTTCCCGGACATCGTTCATTGACAAGCTCTTCCCATCAGTCAACATGAGCGAGCTCTCACTACACATTCTGACGAGCCTTCACCAACAGTCCCCAATAACAAGTTCTACTCACCTCCAACCGTTGACCTAATCTCACTAACAACAGTCACATAGTTAAAAATCGATCAACACCGCAGAAGATGTAAGTCTGTGCTACAGCCCAATCCGACAAGCTCCACCTACTCCAACCACATAATTCGAAATCCAAGCCAGTCAAACAATAGTATACAAAATTCCAACGTATGCAAATTTAAACTACTAGACCTCGTAGAATTCAAAGTTATACAACCAGAAAAGAATAAAGATATCTCGCCTAAAAACACAAGTTTCCAAAAACGAGTATTTATCGAAGAAAGGCTATTAGGTGTATCAGCCCCAGCCCAACAAAAAGGGAGAGGCCGATAACGTGAGTTTACAAATGAGTCCAAGAATTTAGGCATCGATTTGATGAAGAATGAGAAGGGATTCGCAGGAGTAACAAGCTCCCTGAATAATTCAGATCGGAAGCACTCCCTCCGCCCCTCGCTACTGGGAGCCGTAAAATTGAAATCTAGGATCCGAGTACACCAACGCCTTCCCGGCTGAAAAGCAAGCCACCCGTAGTTTCTCCACCGAAAGCACCGCCTTGATCTCGCAATTGCTTGATAACCTCGTCCCTCTGAGCAACCATGCTGACTTGCTGATGAAGATCTGCACGCAAACCATTACATTCATCGCTCAGCCGTATTGATAAATTTACAGCTTCGGAAGACTCACGACGAGCGGTCTCCAACAACACCTTGCCCTCTGAAGCCTCGCGACAAGCAATTTTTGAAAGGTTTTTCTGCGCTCAACCACCCAGAACCCCACGCAGCCTCCACCAAGATCCCTTACGCACGCCAGGAGGTGATGAGCCCCCTAACCATTTGAAGCTCATTCTAGACAGATTTCAACTCCTCCTGAGTCTCGACCAACTCACCCAAACAGAAGCCCGGAGCTCACCTCTAACCTCACGACTCACCTCACCCTTCACAACCTAAGCCTGCACTGCTCTTCTATTTTCGCCTCGAGCACGGCCGACGAAGTATGCTTAAGATCGACTGCCGATCGATTCGTCAAGGCCGCACTGCTCGCGTACCGCCCACTAAGTGAGAGAAGCCACCTTCGCAGATATAACCGGCGATCTTCATATGTTTTTCATTCGCTTGGCCTTATTTCCACAAAGCCCTTCAAACGTGGTGGCAGCCTCGTGACGCCGACACGTGACATAGTGTTCAAGACGTAACAAGCATGGAAATAAACACACAATTACGCACTTACCGGCTAACTTCGAAAAGACAACGCCAAATCTTCATCAACTGGCAATTCCTTCGATCCCCCAATGTCAGATTCCTGGAGAATGGATGAGACGGCATTTGCTGCAAGTTCGGCACTAGAGAGCAAAGAAGCCCTGATTGCACCAGATTTTTGCTTCGATTTCTTTTTCGGTTCCGCCATCCCCCGAGGAGGTGACTTGGCATTGTCAGAAGGCGGATTCCATATCAAGAGTAGGCAAGAGCCGCCAATGGCGGGTGACGGCACCTCGAAAGGTCTCGCCTCGACGACAGCTTAGTGGGAAGACAATACACAAAGCCAGGGCGACGACTTCATCCGGCTCATGGACCGGAGAAGAGGGGGACACGCCCGTATTCTGAGCCTCGGCCAGGGGCGACGATGCCCTCTTCGATTCCAGGACAGGAGAAGAAGGTGACACCCCCCAATCCGAACTCCGTCGGAACCCGCCGGCCCTTTCGAGAGTCCAGCCTTTTCTTCACACCGGCTTCCGAGACGCCGCCTCAAATGAATCCAAAATCTCCCCGTAGGAGTGGCAAAAGAAGTGGCCCAAAGGAAAAACTCCTAGGGTAGAAAGAGGCGGGACCTCAAAAACGTAGAACGCAAGTGTAGCAAATTAGAGGAACTTAATACCTGACTATCACCGTGATAGGAACGAAAGCAGAGCATTCCTCCAACGCTTAGAGCCACAAGCAAAGATCTTCTATCACGAGGTCAAGACGAAAGCATCCGGGAAGCATAAGGAAAGCTTAAGGTCGTGAGTATTCGATCGTTCAGAGACAACCAAACCAAAAGTAATGCAACACTACGAAGGTTATCAGTAGTGTTCCACGCCCCGGCACACCTAGTCATCCCCGCCACGAGTTATACTCCCAGCTGGAACTACTAACGAAGAAATATCGCCCTTTCCATGACCGTGGGTGTGCGAAGAAGGAAGGTCCGAGATCAACAGGAGACCTTAACGCCCGAAAAATAAAATAAACCCTCTGCAAGAGCCATCGATCGGTAAAAGATGGAGGAACAGCCACATTGGGACGCCAACCTCTGGGTCTCTAAAAAAAAAGACCAATAAACCAACTAAAATACCCCAACCACTGGGAGCCAACTCGGGTAGGGCGCATGTTGAAATGTTGAAGAACTTTATGAAGGGATGCAACCAAAACGAAGGTCGTTATTGCAGCAACTGTGCAACTACCAAGACTAGAGGCGGTGTAAAAGGTCAAAACATCCGGGGACCATATTCGGACACCAGGAAGAGGCCGATAACGCTCAGCAAAGGTAGACTCATATGAAGGACCAACCCTACTAGGGCCCACCTTCGCGGAATGCCGAACTCATGGTCCCCGAGGAAGTCCGACCCCAGATATCGGATCGTGTTTATCTTCTTTTTTACCCTACCTAAGGGTGGAGGCGCTCCGAGCGGGTTGAGGCCAAACGACTGTCAAACAAGCGGGAACGCCCCCAGCCTGCCTGGGACCGGCATCAACAGAAGAGTCATCACTGACACGCAAAGAGAAGAACGCTGACCCATGACGGGGCAAAACGAAATCCGTGACGATCAACCCTAGAGCCTCGCCGACAATCGAAAGAAACACGATAACGTGGGACGCCATGAGCTCAGAATGAGAGGAAACGCTTAAAGGGACCCAACACTAAATGCATGTAGAAAATCCCGAACGCAATACAAGAACACCAAGAAATATAAAGACAAAAGGGAACGAGGCCAAAGGAAGTCGAACGGGAAAGGTCGACAAGAAACAAGGGAAAGGAAGGAGATGAAAAACAAGCGCGAACTCAAGAGTTACTCATTAACGCACCACGATGACGGCGACAAATAATTAATCCACATCCAAGCAAACACGGGGAAATAACAACCGCCGCAGATTAATCACGCTCTCGCCCCACGCCAGTCCGCATAATAAGGGCCGGGGTAAATCGACAGATATGCATTCGGGGCCGTATTTCATTCGCCACCCAAAAGAGCTATGGAGGACCGAGCCACGTCCATAGTCCTTCCATAACACTGCTAGGGCCCAGAACATGGATTTTTGAAGAACGGCGCCCATACACTAAGCACAACCATATCTCACAAATAATGTAAGATAGAATATCTCCCAAAAGACGTCCTATCAAGTCCTATTATAAAGGGAAGTGAAAGCAAATGTAAGACCGATTAGTTGGATACCCCAAAAAAGGAAGGAGATTACTCCAAATAAACTTTTGACTAATCCATTGCTAAATCTAAGGTCGACTACATGATAAGCCTATCCTCCAAAGGGAAGAACCCCTAATCATCGCCCAAATCGATGAATCCATTATAAATACAAAGGCCACTCAACACCAAAAGGCACGCCTAATTCTAAGCAATCTACATCCTTTCCTCGTAAAGAATCCGACATAGGCATCGGAGCGCCACCGCGCAAGCCCCTCACGCCCTTCTTCCTTTGTTTCTTCTCGCAGGATTGCCACACCGGATCCTATCAACCATCGTGAATAATCCTACCCTGACCCGAAATGTTCGGGCCCTTCAAGATAAACTCTCTCGCCAGCCTTGGTCCAAAAACCAACGACTCAACACGCTCCGTACCCCGGGGCCCGCTGAAAAGGTATCACTTATTCACCTTAAATGTTACATCAGACCTGTGAGCTCATAAACGGGTCATCCAACTCATTAAGTGAGCCCATTTGGGCCGTGGCCAAAACGGGGGCTAGGCTAATCATGACCATCATCTATCTGTGTGGCTGGGGCTCTCGACCAACCTAACCTAGCCCATGTCGCAAGCCAAAACAGTAAAAACTTTAAAAAATGTTAAAAAAAAATTAATTTTACAAATTATATCATTCTTCAAATAATATATAAATATATAATAATAATTAATATAAAAAATAATTTAGTCAAAACGATATAATAATATTAAAGAAACTAAAATAAATACATAAATAATGCTATATCATTGTTATATCCAAAATATCAAACTAACTAACTAAATAATACCAAATCATAAAGTAACAACTTTGAAAAAAACCAAAGTATCAAATAAAATCTCACATGTTTCTAATTTTCATAATAATTTATTATATAATCAAATCACTAGAAATATAATATTTTTTTACATCTATTCACTTGCATTCCATCATATTATTATGTTCCTCCTATATTCGCCTCATCGGGGACTCGAACTTAGACCCCCTCCCTATGCCTACAAAAATATAATCTTTATTAATTCCTTAATAATAAATTATTTGTATTGAAATTCTCAAATTATTTATTTAGGGGCTAGTTTAATATGAAATTAAAAAACTTCCATTGTTGTAAACTTTACTCTTCAAATTTGATTTTCTAAGCCTCGAGGCATGGCTCAAGTGGTAAAGGGGTGAGATAGGCATACAGGAGAACCAAAATCGAACTTTAAGAACAAAGCACTAGAAAGTAATATGTAAAAGTGAATAGAAGTAAAAAAATGGTTTTCTAAGTTTTTGCTTCTAAATTTCATGTAATTAAAAATTAATAAATAATATTTTCATAGTTGTGAAAAAGTGTGTTTAAGGCGCCCAGATGCAATTTTTCTAGCCTCCTTGGCCATAGGACTAGCAATGCCCCTTCGGCAAAGCGGTCCTCAAGCGCAAAATGCGAACACCTCACATGAAGCTCAAGGCTCCAATCAAGCTTGACTCTTGATCCTAAGTAAGTCCTTCTTCTTCTGTTGAGGTTGTACAGAGGAAGCCCTAGTTTTTTTGAAGAGACAGGGACCAAACGACGTCATTTTTTTTTCTTTTAAAATAGATTGAAACGACGTTGTTTCGGTCCATCCTTAGACTAAAACGACGTCATTTTTCTTAAGTTATTTAAACCCAGATCGACGTTTTGTTGTGTTTTAAATAACTTAAGCAAAACGATAAAATGAGGGCTTAAAGAGGGAAGAAGAAGAAGAAGAAGAAGGTGCGGCCTTACAACATAATCTCACTTCCCAAGAAAACTTATTTTAGAAAATATGTATTTAATATAGGTGCACTTGGAGATTAAAAGGCGTGCTTTTTAGCACGCCTTGCACCTTAAGGCTCTGCGTTTATGCCCAGGCCTTCAGGAATGAGAGAAGAAAGAATACTTCTTTTATTGAATGAGTGAGGGAGTATTACATAGCATAGAGACAATTATATATATAGAAAATAATTAAATAAAAAGAAATAAATAAAGGGTAAAAGGAAGAAAATAAAGTTTAAAAGGAAGGAGGATATCGTAATTAAAAGTGTGAGATAAATCAAAAAATATCTATAGAATATTCTATGATTCTTAATACTCCCCCTAAAGCTGGAGCATATAGGTCATATGCACCAAGCTTGTTATAAAGATGTACTTAATCCTATTCGATGTTGATGGCAATGTGACACCGGAGATGTTCCACGATGGAGTTGATGTGATCGGATTGAGAGCTGCCGAAGAAGATATGACGGAGAAGATCTGACGGAGAAGGTCCAACGAAGAAGATTCGTCGGAGAAGATCCATCGAAGAAGATCTACTAGAGAAGATCCGTCGAAGAAAATCCGCTTGAGAAGATTTGACTGAGAAGATCCATCGAAGAAGGAAGGTCCGACGGAGAAGATTCGCTGGATAAGATCTGAGATGATCCTTTAGAGAAGATCCGACTGAGAAGATCCGCCGGAGAAGATCCATCGAGAAGATCCAATTGAGAAGATCTCGCGCGTAAGATCCTACTTCAAGAAGATCTGGCGGAGAAAGTCCGACAAAGAAGGTTCGCTAGAGAGGGCTCATTCCAGAAGAAACCATGGATCTGATACCATTTGAAATGAGAGAAGAAAAGAATACTATTTCTGGAAGTGAATTAGCGAGTGAGTATTACATAAAGATAGAGACTTCTATATATATATATATATATATACACACACACACACAAAAGTGAATTGGAATAAAAAGGAAACAAATAAAGGGTAAAAGGAAGGAAAATAAAGTGTAAAAGGAATTAGGATAATGTGTACAAAGGTAGAGATAATAAGACCGAGAAATTCCAATTTCGAAAATGGCAAAATAATAATTCATTAAAAATCCAAAATTTATTCTCTAGATCTCTGATGATGAAACGGATTTCACCGCTAAACCGTCTAAATCTATCTAGCACGAATTTCGTAGAATTCGAGATAATGGAGTTGGCACCCGCTTTTCAAGTCATCACGGTTCTGGGTGTCAGAAAACGTGATTTTCTCGATGTGACCTAAAGTCACATATAACACGCATCATGTGCCATGGGTGGCATGAGTAGAAGAAAGTATGAAAATGGACGTCGAGATATCGAATGTCAAAATTGGGAAAATAAGGACAGCAAATGTCATTTTTGAATTGTTTGTTAGAAAGACAAACAATGAATAGTGCTCATTTTCTCAAATGCAAAAAGGGGAAACATGTTAGGAGAAGGACTTAAGGTGGAGTAGCAGATTTCCTTTTTTTAGAGTGAGAAGGTTAGACTTCTCTCTAGATTTCCGGCAAATCGGACCGTCGAAGCTCCTGAGCAAGAAGGAAAGCCGCCTCACGGAAAGGCTCCATGTACTGACTCCTATTGGTAGTTTCACAAACTCCAGAGGTGTGGGTTTCTCTCTACTTGGGTTTTATTCTTTATTTAAGTACTTAGTTAATGTTTGATGAATGAGGTCGTGAGGGGTTGCTTGATCGGGTCCCAAATCTGGGACCGAATTGTTATAATTTCTTGAAACCCAACAAAGTGTTCCCATGACTATCCATGGCTGAATTGGGTTGTTAATTGTGCATTTATGTGTTAATGCATGCTTTGATGTGTATGAGGCCGGAAATGGCCGTGAAACCCGGGTTCACAAAGTGAACCTATGATTGGTGATTTGCCGGGAATAGTAACCGAGGGTTTCACTATTCTCGAGAATAGTTCACAAAATAATTTTTGTGAAATAATGCGTTTGATCGAGTAATTCAAGTTGAATCGCTCGTGTTTGATCATTAGCCCATGTGAGCTAATTTTGATGTATGGAAATGTGAAATTACATAACATGTTTGTGTGATTTAAATTATGTGAATATTTGCATGTGTTATTGAACTGAAATGGAATTGGCATCATGCATTCCATATGCACTGGGGCACCCTAGGACGATAGGAGTGAGTGCATGAGGTGATTCTTGAGAGAATGGTTTCGAGGGTTGCCTAAAAATAGCAATGGTTTTGAGGGTAGTCCATATAAAAAAATAATCGCCGGAGTCGGCCCAATTGATATACATCGGAGGGTAGTCCACAATATCAATCGCCAAAGTCACCCCAATTGATAGTATAGTATATATATATATATATATATATATATATATATATATATATATATATATATATATATATATATTGGAGTGTTGTCCATAAATAAAAACTAAGGTTCTCATACGTGACTTAGGTAGGTGTGAGGGAGCCCGGGGAGGACTCGGATATGAGGATGACCGCATTCAAGTAGGATCATGCATTCATTGAATGTGTGCTTATTTTGGAGCATCAGATATGCACTTAAAATGAGAGTAGTCCACTTAGGTGATTCCACTATCAGAAAGATTAGCTCACCCCGTCGAGGAATACTATTTGTGTGCATGTGGAGCATGTGAGGAGACTCCGCCTATCATAGAGGCCGCTAGAAGAGTTTTGAATGTGGCTTGATGGTTTCACATGTATTAATGTTTTTCATTTTAATATATGTGTCAGATAAGAGTAGATCATTAAATCTTATAACTATGATATGTAGTCAGGATGTTTTATGAGTATTGGTTATGGCCCAAGTAATATTTACTCATGTGATGGATTATATTGATAGTTGGATATATGTTGCGAGTATAATGCAAATTCAAGAGGTCATTTTTACTCCAGATAGTTGTATATGAGACCCCGTGTGGTCATCAGGTATATCAGGGACAAAGTTATATACAGTGTTGTATTCGGGGCAGAGCCCTTTACAAAGGAGACCGCCTAATTTTCATGAGTGGATGGCCGGGCAACCGACATCCACTAGTATTCCACTGGTTGACGGTAGCCAACGGACCCCGAATTGGGCCACGCTTGGTATCGAGCATAGGTATACTGGGCTACCTAGGGCTCGAGGGGATTCGGGCTTAGGCCATAGTCTTGAGGTAAGAACATCACCACTAGGTGTGGTTCGAGGTCGAAGCCGAAAGGAATTACCTAGAAATCACGACAAATTAGACACGCATGCATGTGTTTGGGGTGTTTTGTGTGATTTGATGAAATGTTGTGTGAATGTTTGATGAATGGTATGCTTACCATGTTATGTGTTGAGATTGTTTATGTGCTTAGTGATTAGCACATAGGAAAACAAATGAAGTGTTAGAAAATTTGTTTTTGGGAGTTTACAGTGTGCAAATTGGAACAAAGAAGAAAATAAGAAATAAATTTTAATAAATTATTTGAGTTGGTTGATAATGAAATCAAATTTTAATAAATTGAGGTTGAACGCTAGGGTTAGTGTTATATCGTAAGGCTTTGAGGAAATTTGACCATTTTGCAGAATTAAATGAAAAAATAATAATAATAATAATAAAGGAAATAAATTTTATAAATTTATTTGGTCTAGAGGTGAAGAAAATAATTTTCTAAGGTTTTACAAGTTGTAAAATTGAAGAAAATGGAGTAAAATAATTTTTTATAAATTTATTTGAGTATTATAGAAAATGAAAAATAGATGTATATATTTTTATATTTTTCCAAATGCCGGAACAAAAGAAAAAAATGAAAAAAAAATTGTGTAGACCGTCACTACGCTCAAATCACATTGCAAGATTTGATTGTATTGTGATATAAAGGGGGCTGGCAGCTAGTAGAGTGTATTGCAATACATCGAGGCAAATAGGGAGACTAATGGTATCGCGAATATAATTATTGTATTGCAGGTCGAGGCTCGTCGAGAAAGGAATCAGACGCGAATACGCTTTATCGTGACAGCAGTTAGGTCATCGGAATCGGTATTGCAATACAATACACTTTATCAGGACAGCCAGGGCGGTCGGATCAGTGTCAAGCGACACAAGGCCGCGACATGGCCAAGAAGGCCACGACACGGGCGCGAGGGCGCACAGCCAGCGCAGCTGGCAAGGCGCGCGAGCTGCCAGGAGCGCAGCGAAGCGGGCGCAGAGCCGCAGGCGCTGGCGGCGCTACGCGGGCGCCGAGCGAGCGTGAGCACTGGTGCTGTGGACACGCCGAGGGGCCAGTCATGACGCGGCTCTGGTGGCCATGATAATGCCAAAGACGCGCGGCCACGCGCGCCCCAGGAGTGCCTCGGGCGTGCCGTGCGCAGCTTCGCGCGGCCAGCCGGGTCACCGTCGCTTTGGGTGTTTCGTGCACCCGACTCACTTTTACCCGCTTTGGACTCAAGACGTTCGAGTGTCAATAAATGAACACTGTTCATCACAAAATTTTGGAAAAAAAAAATTAAATTAAATAAAATAAACAAAAATCAAATAAAATAGGACAAAATTTTGGAAAAATGAAAATTTCAAAAATAAAATTTTTGTTGATAAAATTGATTTACATGTGGATAAAGGGTCTTGCATTGCTTATAAATGCAGGGACTTGATATATATACACTGATTTTGTGTATGATTAGTGTCTCAGGGCTATGCTTATGCCTTAGAGATACTGTATTGTATTTAACTACCATTTGAAATTGTGATTGCGCGGTTGTTGCGTAGGAAATTATATGCATGGTGTAATGTGTATGAAAAGGGTGAATGCTAAGGTTAGGGAACTATGACCTTAGGGATTTGGATAACAAATGAACAAGAGAGCTTAGAACCTTATTGAAATAAATAAATTGAGTGGCTGGAATTTAGCACCACTTAGAAATGAACGGGTCAGTTCATGGTTGTCAAGTCTATTAGTAATTGGCATGCATTTCTAGTTAGACTGAAATGAAAATTAAATGATTCTTGTTGCCATTGGAAATACTGTGAGATGGCTAGTCGAGACTCCAGGACGAGAAGGCCCATTGTGGTACCGGTTGGACACCACCAAGATTTGACAAGGTGCCTTTGTTGAGGTCAGAGGGCTACTTACCACTGCTATTGCAAAAGAAGGTAGCGGTGAGTTAGGGAGGTCCTAGTAACATCCAAAGGTTTAGGGTGCATCATCCTCCGATAGTCACAGGGGGAGGAGATCCGATGGTGACAGACCATTGGTTCATACAGATCAAGAAATGTTAGAGGCTATGGAGATTACCTCTGAAACTACTAGGATTAGACTAACTGTGTCCCAGCTAGAGAATGAGGCCCAATTATGGTGGAAATGGGCAAGGACCTCTAAAGACCTTAGAGGGAGCCTTATATGAGTTCTCCTAGGGATGTGGCGCAGAATAGTATTATGATGCTACGGCCATGAAGTCGGGAGATCTCGACTCTACTCATAGTAGACCCGAGGATCATGGACATGTCATAGTTCTACGTCATCCCTCGGGATGGATTGAATGACAATTACGTGGTCGTTATCACGTGAGCGTAGGAGGGCTGTCACATACATAGATGGTACTGCAGGGTGTATTTCATGACAAGCATGACATTTTGCCCTGCATTAAAGATACGAGTCCAGCTAAGGATAGTTAAGGTGTTTGCTAATCCTATCTTAATCTTTAGAGGACGAGGAGAGACCAGACTTAGATCTACCTCGAGTAATTCTCCAGCAGTATGTGGATGTTTTTCCAGATGAGCTACCCGGACTACCTCCACGAGGGTCAGGACTTCTCGTATCGGGTTACACCGGTATTCACCCATCTCTATGACTCCGCATAGGATGGCACTGGTTGAGTTGCAGAACTCGCAGTCCGCCACAGGAGTTAATGGATAAGTGTCTATTAGACCGAGCACTTCACCATGGGGTGCTCCTGCCTGCTTCATACAGTTAAGGATACAAAACCTCAACCGTGCATTGATTAATGACAGCTGAATAGGGTTTTGTATCAAGAATCGGTACCCATTGTCGAGGATCGATGATGGTTTGATCGCTGAGAGAGCGTGAGTCTACTCCAAGATAGACCTTCTCGCATTGCTACCATCACCGAGGGTTAGGATACGATATCCCTAAGATGTGGTTTAGGACGCGTTTACGGGCACTTCTGGAAGCTTACTTGCGGATGCCTTTTGATCACCAGAATGCGCCAATGCAGATTCATGGACCTCATGCATAGGTGTTCAACCTTATCTAGATCGCTTTGTCGAGTCTTCGTGGATGACATCTTGATCTACTCCCGCTAGAGTGGGAGCATGAGGTCACTGGGGATTGCTTTTACAATCGCTGAGAGACCATCACCGTATCGCAAAGTTCAAGAAGTGCTAGTTTTAGCTTATCGAAAGGACTTGGGACACGGTGTCTAAGATCAAGCGTGTCGCGGGACCCAGAGAGAAGGTTGAGGCCGTGATGGGTCGAGAGACCAAGTCACTTCGAGATAATGAGTTTCTGATCAAGCCGGGTGCTATAGATTCGAATGGCCAAGTTAAGTCTATCTGGAGCAGAGGGATTGTGACTTCACGCATGACATGGACTCCATGGTCGCGACGACTCCCGGACTATAGAGAGAGATCAAGGATGCTCACACTAGGGGATGCGAGTGTTAACAAGAGGGAGGACTGCCTTCTTCTTAGTTCTAGGAAGAGGCAAACATCTCTCGGCTTCACACGAAGTTTCGTGACCAGAGCCAAGATCGGGGCATGTGAGACGAGATTGCCCCAAGAGATAGGGATCCTGTGACTCAGACAAGGCAACCTGCATGATGTAGAATAGGAGAGTATACGGCCCATTCCTCCACACCTTAGTACGGTCGAGGAATCCGCCAGCTGGGGTTGCTATACAAGCACCCAACAACACGACAGCCAAAAGGGCCGTGAGCGTGGGTCGGTTGGTGACGATCAGTTGCGCAAATGGCGCGCAGGACCTTAGGTGGTAGACCTTATTGGTTGTTGATGTCATGTTTGACATGGATGAGTTGACAATACTCCAACAAGCCAAGACCGGGGACCTAAATGCTGTCATAACCCGACACGACCTGGATTGGGCTTAGAGGTTAAGGCCTTTAGAGAGGCCAGTATGGATGTTCTTCCTTAGGTGTAGGGTGAGAGCTGGGACTGATAGGTCGGGATTATGAGGAGGATCTCCGAGATCTCGCTTCATGGTGGACCCTGAATTGGTGTCACGGTGATGGCATTACGCGTCAGGTGAACGGCAACATCGCTGCTGAGCTCAGCGTGGGTGCATGGTACGGCTGCTCACCACTCTCGTGAGCGGGGGTTGAGTTTGTCTTTAGGACTACGGTCCAATGAAGACTCATAGTTCGATCTCAAGAAATGTAGAGGCTCCGGCGGTAAGTCGAAGAGTTATGTTAACCGAGATGAAAACACACTCCATTATCACGTAGACTTAGAGCTGAGTGATGTGAGCCTGGGAGGACTCGAGGATTCGATACCCCTTAGCAATTGCATTAGGTGTTGGTTGAATAAGAAGGGCTCTGAGATATATGGATGTCATTCATGACATGGACTAGGTTGATACCATTGGAATGTCGATTGTGGACTCGGGAGGTCATTGCCACACACCAAGCAAAGTGGTCACAGGTTACATGTCAGGTGGATTATATGCCGGTGTTAGAGGACACGCCGCGAGCATGCGTCCCGGGTCATAAGGTAGAGGATCACTGTCTTTGGTGGAATTCGCCTATAACAATAGTTATCAGGCGAGTATACGAATGGCACCATATGAGGCATTGTATGGAAGGCCATGTAGATCACCTTTATGTTGGACCGAGGTGGGAGAGAGCTCCATCACTGGTCCTAATCTGATTAGAGACACCTCCGAGAAGGTGAGCTTGATACGACAACGTCTTCTCACCTAGCCAGAGCCTAAGCAGAAGAGCTATGCTTAAAAGCACGTCGACCCTAGAGTTCGAGTAGGTCGGGGATCACATTTTCTTCTTGAAAGTGATGCCTAAGAGGAGGAGGGTCGTTCTAAGAAGCGTGGAAGCCATCGCCGATTCATCGGGCCTTTTGAGATACTCGAGAGGATAAGCTGCCAGCGCAATCGTTAGCTTTATCGCTCAGCATGTCGTGTTCACGAGGTGTTTCACGCTCCATTCTCCCAAGTATACTCCGTGATCCAAATGATGTATGATCGGGGACAGATCGAGGTTGACACCGATGGGACCTTGAGGAGGACCAAGATGTATTTTGATGCTGATCAAGTTTTGCGACAAAAGCACTGTGGAGGCTAGTGAGGGTGCTATGGCGGCACTATGGAGTGGAGGAGTCAACATGGGAGCCGAGACACGATGCTGGGCCACCCATCCTCTTTGCTAGTGGATGAAGGTATGTGGTTTAGTCGTTAAGATTTAATAACTGTTTACATGTACGGTAGAGCGCACGCTCCATACGATGTGAGCGATCAGATTTGTTCAGAATTTCGGGACGAAATTCCCTTTAAGGAGGGGAGAATGTAAGACCCGAGAAATTCCAATTTCTGGAAAAGGGCAAAATAGTAATTTTGGTCAAAAATCCAGAATTTGTTCTCTAGATCTCGGATGACGAAACAGATTTCACCATTGGAATCGTCTCACGAAATCTAGCTAGCACGTCGAATTTCATAGAATTCCGAGATAGTCGAAGTTGACACGTTTTTCAAGGCATCGCGGTTTGGGTGCCGTAAAACGAAAGTCACATATAACACGTACTCATGTGCCATAAGTGGCATGAGTAGAGAAAGTATGAAAATGGACGGCCGAAATAGTGCCGAATGTCAAAATTGGGAAATAAGGACATAAATGTCATTTTTGGAATTGTTTAAGTTAGAAAAAGATAAACAATGAATAGTGTGTTTTGTCTTTCTCACCAAATGGGGAAAAACGGAAAGAGGGAGAAGGACTTACAGGAGTAGCGTGATTTCTTTTAGAGCTGGTAGTGTTAGACTTCTAGATTTCCAAATCGCATCGCCTAAGTCTTCGATCAAGAAGGAAAGTCGCTTTAATGAAAGGTCTACGTATCGACTCCCGCTTTTGTAGCATTCATTAAACTCCGAGAGGTAGGGGTTTCTCCCTACTTGGGTTTTATTTTTTATTTAAGTACTTTGTTAATGTTTGAGTTGAATGAGGCCGTGAGGGGCTGTTTGATCGGTCCCAAATCTTGGGACCGAATTGTTATAATTTTTGAAACTCCAATGGTGCAAACCTGTGACTGGTCCAATGCTGAATCGGGCTGTTAATTGTGCATTTATGTGTTAATGCATGCTTTGATGTGTAAGGAGGGCGTAAATGGTCAAGTGAGTTCAAGTTCACAAAGAACCTATGATCGTGATTTGCCAGAATAGTAACCGAGGTTTCACTATTCTCGAGAATAGTGTTCACAAAATAATTTTTGTGAAATATGTCATCGGCAATTCAAGTTGAATCGCTTCGTTTTTTATCATTAGCCCATGTGAGCTAATTTTGATGTATGGAAATGTGAAATTACATAACATGTTTCAGGTGATTTAAATTATGTGAATATATGCATGATTATATATTTGCATGTGTTATTGAACTCAATGGAATTGGCATCATGGTATTCCATATGCAATCGGGCACCCAGACGATAGGAGTGAGTGCACGAGATTCTGAGAGAATGGTTTCGGAGGGTTGTCTAAAAATAATAATGGTTTCGGAGGGTAGTCCATATAAAAAAAAATATCAATCGTTGGAGTCGGCCCAATTGATATACATCGGAGGGTAGTCCACACATAATATCAATCGTCGGAGTCGGCCCAATTGATATATATATCGAAGGGTTGTCCACAAATAAAAACTAAGGTTCTCATACGTGGCTTAGCAGTGTGAGGGAGTCGGGGAGGACTCCTGATATGAGATGATCGGCTAGACATTCAAGTAGTGGATCATGTATTTTCTTGAATGTGTGTTTATTGAGCATTGCATATGCACTTAGGTGGAGAGTAGCTCACTTAGTGGTGATTCCACTATCGAGCATTAGCTCACCCCCGTCGAGGGATACTATTTTACAAGCACAAAGGAGCACATGGCGAGATTCGCCCATCATATAGGTCATTTGCAAGAAAATTTAATCGCACATTGGCTTTTTGCATTTATTAGGAATGTTTTCTAGCTCTTAATATATGTGTTGTATAAGAGTAGATCATTAACTCTTGTAACTATGATATATAGTTGGGATGTTTTATGAGTATTGGTTATGGCCTTATACGCTTTACTCATGATGGATTATATTGGATTGTTGGGATATATGTTGTGAGTATCATGCAAGTGGGCCCAAGAGGTCATTTTACCCTAGATAGTTTGCATATGAGACTCGTGTGGTCATTGTGTATATTGGGACAAAAGCTATATACATGTGTTGTATCTTGCAGAGCCCCGTACAAAGAAGACTCTGCCCGATTTTCATGAGTGGCGTCGGGTAACCCGACATCCACTAGTATTCCGCGGGTTGACGGGTAGTCAACGGACCCCGGGAATTGGGGCGTCACAGATAAATAAAAGAATATCTAGAGAATATTATATGATTCTCTACACCTTTTACAACTATGAGTATCTTTTGGAATCTCATTTTAAAAGCTAGAAGAAGAAGAAGAAGAAGAAGAAGAAGAAGAAGAAGGTGTGGCCTTTACGCACCCGAATCTCACTTCCAAGAAAAACTTAATTTAGAAAAATATGTATTTAATATAGGCGTGCTCTTAGATTAAAAAAGGCATGGGCTTTTTAGGTACGCCTTCTGCCTTAAGGCTCCAAGAGGCTTCAGGCTCGCGCTTTACAACTATGAATATCTTTGGAATCTCACTTCCAAGAAAATTTATTTTCTATCTACAATTACTAAAATCTCCATAATGTTCACTTCATCAATATATCGTGATACAATTATAAGAAAAATAAATAATTGTGGAAACATAATACCACTAAATCTTAGGAGCTATTTCATTTTAAGTATATTTTTGGCAAATTCCTTTTCATAATCAACATCCAAAATATTAAAATCCTTCCATATCGTAAAAAATTACGTAAAAGACTAATAGAACTACTCATTCAAATTCTAGATCTCTGATGACTATTACCTGACATGCCATGGAGTATGTCTCGTGAAATCGCTAGTACACATTCAAATTTCATCGCATTCTGAGACAATCGAGATTTGCATGTATTTCGAGGCAAATTGGACAAATGAACAAATGACAAGGCGGCATGAGAAGTCCCACACCACATGGATACATGTCAGCAGTTACGTATCTAGAGAGAGAAAAATGGTCTGCATGAGGGTAAATGTTAAGGGATGCTGTGTCTCTGATAAAGTTTTGTATGAGAATTTAATGGGAAGAAAGCAAGTGGTTAGGAGACAAGTGGAGTTAGGGTGTCAAGAGACTTAGGATGAAGATACTTCTAAAACCCAAACTGTCCGTGGAAAAGGAGAAGCAGAAAGAGTGCTCAAGTTCCGAGGAAAAGAAATGAGAAAAGAAAGAAAGGAGCGTATGAAAGAAGAAGGAGAAAGCAAAACAAAGAGAATCAAGCAGTAGGATTTTCGGTTCACTGGTGCCGTGGAGTTTAGCGCTTGTTTGATCTCAGACTCCAAATGTAGGGAACTTCTCCTACCATGGTTATATCTTGTCTAAGAGTTGTTTGATGATTGTGAAGATTAATCCATTCGCAAGCCGATGAATAATGTTTTTCAGTGCATTAACGTTGATGTTAGAATTGTTTTGTTTATCCATTTTTACAGGATTAAAATCTAGAAATGGCCTTGTTGAAACGGATCTATGTGAGGATTAAAATCTGGAAATGGTCTTGTTGAACCCTGATGAGATACAAGCATGATGATGTTGTATGTGCTCGTGGTGTTATCGTTGTCTTCAAGAACATGCGTGTGATTTTCTCGGGGTTTTAGATCAAGAAACATCGCTTGGTATTATAGTTAATGAAAACATGCAAAATTTTCTCTCGGGTTTTAGACTAAGAAATATCAGTTTGGTGTATGGTTGCTTGCATGACTAATACGCAGAATTTTTGGTTTAGACAAAGGAAATATCGGGCTGAGATATTGCATGAAAAACATGTAGAATTTCATGGGTTTTTAGACTAAAGAAAACATCAGTTTGGCATTATAGTTTGAATGAAAAATATGCAAAATTTTCCGGGTTTAGACTGAAGAAATATCAGTTTAGTGTATGGTTGCTTGCATGACTAACATGCAGAATTTTTTTGGTTTAGACAAGGAAATATCGCTTAGTATTACCGTCGCATGAAAAACTTGCAGAATTTTATGGGTTTTTAGACTAAAGAAAACATCAATTTGGTATTATTGTTTGAATGAAAAACATGCAGAATGTGTGAATATATATGTTGACATGTGCATGTTGATGATTAACATGATGCTTAAGATAAAGCATAAATGATATATATGTTGCACGTAGTTTTTATTATGCATGTAACATGAGATTTTTATGCAATGGCATTAGCACGCATGTGCACGGGACACGTGAAAATAATTGGGTGTGTGCATGACATGGATTTTGAATGAATTAAATTCGGAGGGTTGTCCAAAATATTAATTTCAGAAGGTTGTCCATCAAATTTTATCGGAGTCTGTCCAAATGAAAAAATGAATATCGGAGGGTAGTCCACATTATTATCGGAGTCTGTCCAAATGAAAAAATGAATATCGGAGGGTAGTCCACATTATTATTGGAGTCTGTCCAAATGAAAAAAAAATATCGGAGGGTGGTCCAAAATTTTATCGGAGTTTGTCCAACTAACTTTCGCAAGAGCTAAAACAAAAATCTTTTGTTTTAGAAATGATTTTATTATACATGGAAAAATGCATGTGTGAGGAAATCAACGAGACTCGAGGCATGGATTTGGCATATGGCATTCATATAGATTTTATGTATATTTTATGTGAATGTATGTGAAATTGCAAACATGGCATTGCATGTGCACTTAAAGGGGAGTAAATTTCGTAGGAAAATTTCATCGGGCGTAGCTCACCCCGTCGTGGGAAAACTAAATTTGTGCACTAGATATACACCAAGAGAGGGTGCTCATTGAACTCGAGAGGTGGAGGAAGCTTAGAAACAACTTTAAATATTTTGTAGAACACCTGGATCGTATCCACCTTTTCTCGATGTCCCTATGGAGAAACCTGGCCGTACCTGTAATGTAATGAAATTGTAATTAAACTAAGTGTTTATGTTTAATACAATTTGATGAAGTTTATGTAAGTTTGCTGGTAAGTTCTAGTAAGTTTTAGGATAAAAAGATTACTGGATGTGAGAAATCAAAGTGCACTGGAAGTGTGGAAAATGCAGTAAAAAGCTTTAGAATAGGCTACTGTAGGCTCGTCGCGACCGGAATTTAGGTTGCGATCGAAGTTTTTTTTTTTTAGTTGTACCAAACTTCCACATAATGCAAAGTAATGTTGTTGTGCACCGCTTGTAACACTGCTTTATGAACAATGTTCACAAGCACGTTCCACAAAATGGGAAAAAAAAAGGACATAATACTTAAAATTTAATAATAAATACATAATTCTGGGATTGGGGTAAATTGATAAAGATGGTATCGTAGCATAGGTACACGAGTACCTAGGGCTTCTGAAGGACTCGGGCTTAGGCCATGGTCATTATATAAGAGCACTACGCCTTGGTATAGCTTGGTGTCGGAGCTAAGTTAGAATTAATAGTGCTCTGAAATTGATATCCATCATAGCTTCTCAGTACTAAGGTCTAGGTAGGAGGTTACCTAGGAGTCCACTTCCGACAAGATTAGACCACAAAGACATTGTGTGTTTTGTGTTTATGCTTTGATGGTATGTGTGGGATTAGTGCAAATTACGTGAATTATATGCGTGGTAGGATGTATATAGGAAACGCAACACTGTGGTCGGTAGAAACGTAACCTAGAGTTTCGAAACGAACGGATGGTCTCAGATATTAAGTCTATTGGTCATGATGTGTGCTAACAAATTGGACACGAAAATGATTCTAAACTTGATGTTTGACTAGGTAGAAGGCAAGTAGAGACGGGGCGTAGGAGGTCGTCCACCCGGCGATGGCTCCACCACCACCGTTTTGATCACAGCCTATAGAGGCCATGAGTGCTGCGATAGCCACAGCTGCACAAGCTGATGCAGCTAGAGGTCAGGGAGGTGCCAGTAACCTCCAGAGGTTCAAGGCACACCATCCTCCGACGTTCACGGGAGGAGGGGACCGATGGTAGCCGACCATTGGTTCCGCTGGGACGAGAGGATTCTCCAAAGCATGGAGATCACCGGCGTTATTACTTTGACACGCCGGCTTCATTCCAAATTCAGGGTGAGTCCAAGATCTCAGGGAGGGGTCACAACTTCCAGGACTTGGAGACTATGACATGGGATGATTTTTCGAGACTATCCATGGGTAGCATTCTCCGGCTTCTGCTAGACATGCGAAGGTCCGAGAGTTCCTGAAACAGACAGGGACGATGATCAGACTAAGCACGTAGCCGCATTCACGAGCCGCACGTTTCGGGATGATTATGTGGCCACCGATGCGGCCAGTTAGGGAGGTTTGAGGATGGGCTTTAAATTGGTCCAACTGGGCAAGATTTTAGGACATAACCCATAAAGACATGGACTCAATGGTCAAGATGTACTTTGATTATCGAGCGAGAGAGTGAGAACGCACTAAGCATCCGAGATGTGGGTACTGTATAAGAGGAAGGAGAGCTGTACTTCTTCCCCGTTGGGAAAGAAGTCAAGGCTTCTAGTTCACGAGATTTCGCTGATAGGTCATGCATTATCACAACAAGGCCGCACTAAGATTCCTAGTTCGGCCTCAGCCGATCACATGTTACCATTGCACCACTCGACATATGAGGCGGATTGTCTCGTAGAGGCGGATCAGCAGGCCATGGGACGCCTCACCGGGCCATCATGGACATGCACAGATGCAATATGTTCCTTCACCCCGGCAGGGCCGAGGGACCAATACGCTCCCAGGTGCAAGACAAGCACCTTTCACATACAGACGGGTCAGAGAGGTCAAAGTATGGGTCGAGGTCGAGGACAGGGCTCACAAACAAGGACTTCGGGGACCCAGGGGCATGTCTAAACCATCGTACCATCGACTGAGCCAGCGGATCAGCCGACCTTACAGGGTATGTTTCTACTATCTCGCCTATGGGCGAGGATATTATTTGATTCTGGTGCATCGCATTCATTCATTGCTGCCTCATGTGTGAGAGAATTGAGCTTAGAGGTTAAGACCTCGAAGAGCCGTGATGCATGTGAGTTCTCCCTTAGGACTAGGGTGAGTGTGGGATCTCGATTTGTCGAGGTTGCGAAGCTAGAGATCTCGTGGATCACTAGACCGGACTCCGAGGGTTAGCTGGACATGACGGAATTTTGACGCCATCCCCGACGGATCGCCGACGACACAATCGAGTAGTCATTACAGATTCTGAGATTTTGAACACGATTTTCCGTCGCTAATCAAAAATCCGCCTCTAAATCTTTAGCGACGGATTTGCGCACTTGAGTGGCCCGCAGGTAAACGCTTCCGCAAAACTTAGCGACGAATGCATAACTGTCGCAAATTCTAGCGACTGATTCTCGATTTCCTCGCATCTTAGCGAATGAAATTTACAATCCGTCGCTAAACTTAGCGACTGGTTGTAAATGTCCGTCGCTAAGTTTAGCGACGGATTGTTGCATTCCGTCGCTAATTTAATTTCTGAACACGCTTAAAATCGATCGGACCGGCCTGCTAGACCGCTGACCGCCAATCCGGTTTTATGTGAGCCTGACTATCCAACCTAACTCAACCATTTAAAGCACCTGCACCCACTAAACTCATATCACAGTCCAATTCTAACCCTCAGAGCCCAAGAGCCTATTGTATCCATATAAGAATAGCAAGGGTATAAAAAGACCCTAAATTTTTTATCTCATCCGACGCGGGACAAGATTATGGGGTTCCATATAATTTAGCGACTGAATCGATAACTGTCGTTAAATTAGCGACAGACGTAAGAACTGGTTGCGCAAATTAGCTTAATTTAATCGTAACTGTCAGCAACTGAAGACGCACTAAGAACTGGGCCGCTAATAAAGTTCCAGCAAACGGAACTGTAATTGCTGCTAAATTAGCGACGGCACTAAGAACTGGCCGCTAAATAAACGTTCCATAGAGACGGATCAACTGCCGCTAAATTAGCCGACAAGATTAAGAACTGGCCGCTAAATTAGCGACGGTAATAAGAATCTGTCACTAAATTAACGACGAAATTGATAATCCGTCATATCTAATAATAGCTCCTCGCCAACTTCCCGCCTTATTTGGCGACGGAATATTATCCGCTTCCAGAAATCGACGCTAAGTTGCTGTCAGTCGCTAACTGTCGCAATTGTAACGGATAAACTACCGCAAACTAGCCGCAACTCGCTGTTTTTGTTGTGAGTTATTGATTATGAGCGTAGGAAAGTTACCGCCTACACTTAGGACGGTACTCGTGTCACGTTTCAGGGGGACAAGCACGATAAGCTACCCCAGCCGTACGACCTGCATGACACGCGTAATCACTGCTACCACCAAATTTTACCCTAAGATCGAGGTCGAGAGGACTGATCCGCCGGTAGTATGTGTGAGCAATGGTGGATGTTTTTTTTGGACGAACTAACGGATTACCTTCGCCGAGGGATGTAGATTTCGCATTGAGCTACACCGCACGTCACCATTTCGGCCGCCCGCATAGATGGTGCCACTGAGTCATAGGAGCTTAAGGTCCGTGATACGTGGAGTTACTGGGCAAGGGGTTCATTAGATCGAGCAATTCACCATGGGGAGCTCCGGTTCTATTTGCGAAGAAGAAGGATAAGACCCTTCGACTGTGCATCGATTACAGGCAGTTGAATAGGGCTACGATCAAGAATCGAGATCCATTACCGGTGATCGATGACTTGCTTGATCACCGTGGGGCATGAATCTACTCCAAGATAGACCTTCATACTGGTTACTATCAATTGAGAGTTAGGGAGGCGTAACTCAAGATGCTCGTGACGCGGTACGGGCACTTTCTGAGTTTACTAAGGATGCCTTTGGATTGACAAATGCATCAACGTGAGATTCATGGATTCTATGAATAGGGTGTTCCAACCCATTTAGATCAAATTTTGGTGGTCTTTGTTGATGACATCTTGATTTACTCCCGCCTAAGTGGAGTATGAGAATCACTCTGAGAATCGTACTACATCTTTTTGAGGGATCACGCTTGTATGCCAAGTTCGCAGTTACAGCTTGGCTTCGTTGGCGCGGGTTTCGGGACACATTGCAGTCACCAGCGCAGGTCGCTGGACCCGGGGAAGGTTGAGGCTATGATGAGTTAGGAGAGACCGAAGTTAGTCTTCGAGATATGTAGTTTCTTGGGATTGGTGGGGTATTACAAGAGGTTTAAAGAGGATTCTCCTGCATTAGCGCTAGTACAAGATCGACCCTAAGGAGGTCATTTCAGATTGATGGTCTATGTGAGCGAGCGTTCCAAGGATTGAAGATGAGGCTTACTTTAGCTCCTATTCTAATAGTCTAGGAAAGGGACGTATACATAGTGTACTCGTGGATGTCAAGGACCTGACTAGTGTGTTCAATGCTATCCTAGAAGTTACGGCTTTCCTAAGAAGCTTAAAGAATCACGAGTAGAATTGACCCCACGTATGACATGGAGTTATCGTCGTAGTCTTAGCCCCAAGATTTGGAACCACTACTATATGGTGAGCAAGCCGAGGTGTTTTGCACCACAAACCGAATACATCTTCACACTCACGACCTCAACACAGGCGCCAGAGGGACGGAGTTTTGGAAGATTACGATTTCACTTTGCATTACCATCCCGTAAGGAAAATGTGGTGGTTGATGCGCTTAGCCAAAAGTCACAGTGAGTACTAGCTAATATAGCTTCCCGGGAGTGGCGGATGCTCGAGACGCTGGGCGTCAGACGCACATTTGATGAGCGTGCCATGTACCTAAGTATGATGGCTACGCCGCCCCATCGAGCAGTGATAGGAGTCCCAAAGTGTGACGGTAACTGGTATCCATCAGTGGACCGAAAGTATAATCGTGTATAGCGGATTTTAAGGTCAGCCATCCACACGATGGTAGTCTTTGGTGATAGTGGGAGGGCTTCGCGGGTCCCCCGACTGATTGGCGGGAGGGAGATCTCGTGGAGTTCAGACAGCCCCGACCATTGCGTGCATCCAGTGGCACGAAGATGTATCAGACCTTCTGCCGCCGGTGACATCGGAGCGAGATGAAGAGGCATGCCTGTGGATTTTGTCCGATGAGGTGTCACATGCCGTTGTGTCAAGGCCGAAAGCACTAGAGGCCAAGAGGCTACTCCGCCCACGGAGATAGCTGAAAGCGGGAAGCGGAGAAAATCACGGACTTTTTGTGACTCACTTGCCGCGCATATCGCGAAGCATGATGC